>CAUZXS010002794.1:62500-102486 GCA_963585895.1 Sepioteuthis lessoniana
GCGTGCCTCCTGCCCGACAAGAAACCCTATTTCCCTTCTCTCTCTTTCTTAACCCTTAGGGTAATCTAATAAAATCCTAGTCCTAAAACATTACCAACGCTTTGGGCGGTGTTTTTTTTATTTTATTTTTATTTAGGGGGAGTGTTCAAGTTTTACTGGTAAGCACGTGGGATTTTACATATAACCTTATGACACGACAAATAAAAGTAATCTATCTTGTCTACGTGTGCCATGTTTTAAAAAAAGCCTCTGTATGAATACTTGTTAAAAGGGATGTACAAGCTATTTTTGTAGTCATTTACTAAGCTTTGTCTAGTTTGGCACAAGGCCAGAACTATGGAACACCCAGTGGGAATAGAACTCTGTACTTATTGTTTGCTGATCAATATATGAGCTCCCCATAGGCACGATTTGTTGCAATTACAAAATTTGAAATTTTGAATTGTTAAGGTATGAATAAGACTTTCCCCTTTTGTCTCATACAATTCACCTACATCCGCAGCTCGCTTATGTAGCACAGTCGGCTGGGACTGTAGAATACACAGATTGCATCTCTACAGTGGGGTAAGATCCCCCCACCCAATGAGTTTCCTAATTATGACGTAAAACACTTTGATGGGGAGGCTACAATGATGCTGGAGTTTAGAGGAATGCAGAATACCTCGTTATTGCCATCACTCCCTGGTCCATTCTGATCCAGAGTGGTAGCATCTGAAAGGGTCATATCTATGGGTTAAATAGAACCGTTTGACATTTAAACTGTAAAAACAAATAACTTACGATAAATTGAATTGTTAGAAATAGAACTGTTTGATCATTTAACTGTGTGTAAAGAAATGACTGATATTCAATTGAAATTGTTAGTTATACATAGCATTACATGGAACCATTTAATTTTGTTGACTTATGCTAAATTGAATTGTTAGAATTGTTCGATCCTTTAACAGTGTGAAACAAATGACGGATGTTTAATTGAGTTGTTAGTGATACATAGCAATACTTAGAATTACTTAACTTTGTTGACTTATGCTAAATTGAATTGTTAGAAATAGAACTGTTTATCATTTAACTGTGTGTATCTACAAAATATGTTTACAAATCATATATCTAATATATGTGTAAAAACAGGATTTGGCATTAGATCACCAACAATGCTTGTTATACCATAAAACCAAACCAAACCAAACCAAACCAAACGTCGCTTTTGAAAATTCTTTGACACTCAAAATAATCAATATTCACTGCGGTATGTACAATATTAGTAATCAATAAATACGCACTTACCAAATTTTAAATAAAATCTTAAGTTTAATCTCAACCAAAGTTACTGGGATTATTCTTTTATAAAATCAAAACGAATATTGTTAGATTATTAAAGATAATGTTTAAAACGATTGTGAATTTCATTAACACATTGGATCCTCAAACAGTGATATAACAACTAATTATGGAGTGTTTACCAGTTTCAAATGTTTATGAAGATATATTTTTGTACTGTATGTAACTGGAGGCCAATACTATTAAAATGACTGTGGCATAAAATAACCCAAGAAGAGTTGATATACCGTAAAACCAACCAATCCTGAGTATATTCGTGCAAAAATTGTTCTTGTGTAAAAGTCGAACGTCTATATTTTGACTTTCAAGTTTGCTTTTCGCTTACATCAGAAAAAATGAATAAAAATAACTTCGGCTTTTAAAGAATAGCTCAAGTTTGCATGAAGAGACTGAGTCTCCTTCCGGGCCAAGATATTTTTCAAGAATAAAATCAAATCAATACTAGTATAAATGCTGTTGAGTTTAGTAATAAAAAAATTATTACCAAACTCTACAGCATTGAAACTCTTTTGCTAAAAATACGAATATATTGTTGTCCCAAAATAATTACACCTCTAATATAAACTTATGCAATTCTATTTTTGGGTAGATAGGTGCCACAATTTTATTCATGGTTACAGAATTTCAATGTTTTAGAGTTCGGTGATAAATTATATCTAATGATATCCATCTCTGCAAGAAATAAAATCCTGCTATAAGATAAAAATTGATCTTTTATAAATATATATTTCAGTGTAATTATTTATAAGCGACACAATATATATATATATATATATATATATATATATATATATATATATATATATATATATATATATATATATATACTCACCATGATATATTTCAAGTATAAAAAAATAAGATATAAAATGGAATAAAAACTCACGACCTAGAGTTTTGTGCTTTCGATCATCAGGTGAGCTTCTATTCAATACGTCTGATGAGAAAAGTCGGATGTATCGAATACAAGCTCACCTGAGTAGTATTCAATATATATATATGCATATATATATATAAACACACACACACACACACACACACACACACACACACATACACCAAGCACATATACATCAAGCACATACACACATACACACATATATATAGATATATATGTACAGTGATATTTGAGTAATGATAATTTATTACGCCTTTCGTTATGTTAAAAGTATTTTTCTTTCATTTTTTTTGTTTGTTTGTTTGCATTGGAGTCATGGAGAAAGATTCAACTCTCTAGTGGAAAGCCGCTCCCTTCAACTCGGAGTGTTTCAAAATCCGTTTTTGTAAAGCATGATTAAACTAATAAATATCATTTTGATTGATTCTGATTTCCTGCTTCCGACACAATAAGCATTGGGGATTAAAAACATTATTCAGTACTTATTCCAACCCACACAGTTAACAATTTCAGCCGGCGAACAATTAACAGGTAAATGTTATGTGTATATTGGTCATTTTGTACTAAACAGATATCTTCAGTCTACAGTTGAACCTCATTATCCACGAAGACGCCAACTGGGACTTCACTTATCCGCGACTGACCTAATCGGAAGAAACTTTCGCGTTCCAAACTTTTACCATTAAACTAAAACTAAATACATTTCACAGTGTTGTATAACTGAAAAAGACGATAACACTGATGTATGAAAATAAAATCAGCCCTTTTTTCTTTCTTTTATAACCCAAAACGTACGGATGGGTAGAGTGCATAGGGTCGAAGCCGGCTGAGCTGCCCGCACAGGGGCTGAAGTACGAATCTTAAATGAACTCTTTTTTTTCTTCCTTCTCTGATCGAAAACTTCCAGTTTATATAATACTCTGGATGCCCACATAAATTTTCAGGGTCACACCTTCCTCAGCCCGTTGCTAACACGTTGCTCGTGGATACGCCTCTTTCTAGCATGTCACCAACGCAAATTCTCGTGGTTACATCTCCTCCAGCCGACCGCCATCACAATGTAGGTAATCAGGCTTCCTTCTAGCATGCCACCCACGCAATTTACACGGTATCTTCACCGAGAACACCTATCTACTTTAGGTACCATGTGCATTTCCCGTTTTTTTCGTTCAACCAAGTTTTGACTTCCGCCGCTGCGTCGACAAATGTCAATGAGATCTTCAAGTTAATATCTAACAACAAGAGTAGAAAAAAACGGAAAAAAAGGAAAAAAGACATACTATTATGTAATGACCTTCCACCATTAACTTGAAGCGTGGAGGTGTTTGATGGACACACACGGATATAGGTCACTATGAGACAATGATGAGAAAGTTCTGCATGAGTTTAAACAGCGGGATTTCTGGAGTAATATCAGGTTTGGTTTTATGGCATATCAATCATTGTTGGTTATTTAATGCCAAATCCTTTTTTATACATATTTATTGAATATATATAATTTGGTTTGGTTTGGTTTTACGGCATATTAACTATTGTTGACTATTTAATGCCAAATCCCGTTTTTACATATATATCCTATTTACCAACCCCTCCGCTCGGGCAGGATATGACACAAGGTCAATTTTTTAAGCGGAGTTTAACAGGTTTGAATTCAGAGTTTTTCTTCTCTTAGACTAGTTGCCTAACCAAGGCTGAAGAACCCAGTCTGTCCTACTATTGACCCATAGCTGGAGGGAGAATAATTGGATTCATACCTTTCCCAAGGGTATTAGTGCTATGTGAAATGCAATCAGTCTCATTCAGGATTTGAACTCATGTCGCCGTGTCCATTTCCTACAACGATAACCATTACACCACGGGCACCTCCATAATACATATATATTAACTATATGATTTGTTAACAGATTTTGTTGATACACACAGTTGAATGATCAAACAGTTCTATTTTTAACAATTTAATTTAGCATAAGCCAACCAGGCTAAATGGTTCCAAGCACTAACAATTCCATTAAACACCAGTCATTTGTTTACTCACAGTTAAAAGATCAAACAGTTCTATTTCAAACAATTCAATTTAGCAGAAGTCATTCGTTTGCACTCAGTTTAAATGTCAAACAGTTCTGTTTGACCCATTGATACGATCCTATTAGATGCTACACTCTGGGCCAGAGTGTACGTGGAAGCGATGGCAATGAAGGGATAGTCCTCATTAATCCAGCATTACTGGAGCCTTACAATCAGATTGTTTAATGTCATATACAGGACACTTGTTGGGAGTTGGGTCTTACCCTTCTGCAAAGATTCAATGGGTGAATTCTACAGCCCCCAGTTGACTGGGCTGAGTACTATCAGAGCAAATGGATTTTTTTATTTGAAGTGAAGAAAGGGCTAACTTTAGTTAGAAACAGCTTATTGTAGCTTCGATTGAGAATTTTAGAAGATTGATGAACTTTTTTCTTCTGTCTGAGTTGCAGTTTGAAAATGCACTGAAATAGCTGGCCTGTATTCTAAAAGCATAAATCAACGGGAAATCGAACTACAAATGCGTGTTTGTCCGTTTCTTTCGTCGATTGGGATCAAGTGACAACTTTAGAAACTTTCACTGAGTTACACACACAAACAAGAATAATAATAAGAAGAACAACAATAAAAAGAACAACAGAAATAAAAAGAAGGACCCTATAGGACTTTACACTCCTATAAATTATTTTGGGCGGTATGCCACTTATTCCCACAATAAAGATGGCGGACGCTCACATATTCAGTCTCGGGAAATCATTGGCCAGGAGAACCACGTGACCTGCTTAAAACTACGTCCGCGCGTAAATTTTCGTCCTGCGTTTGGAACCACTTCCAAGACACGTATTTTCTATAAATACGTCGTCTCCAAGCACTCTCTCTTTTCACACAATTTCTTCTCAGCGGCAACACACTCCCTCCAGTGTGACTCAACAGACATCAAATTGCACAACATGGATGGGCCTCGCAGACATTCATAAACATTGACTATGAGACTTTTTCCAGTCTCAGAGAAACCGCCTGTTTCCAACCACAAAAAGAAAGACATTTTAAATGTGTAATCCTTTTGTAGTTTAGTTGTGTTAGACACACACACACAAACACACTCACACATATACACACATGATTATTTTGTTAATAGAATTAGCGATATTTTTTATGTATCAATATAAGTTTTATTATAATATATAAATCTGTTTGTTCGTCGCCTTGTTTTAAATGTTCCTTTTTCAAAACTTTTACTTGTTTCATATCTTCCTTCATTTGTCTCCATGTGCCTATTCTAATTTTTTCTAAACACACCTTATTCCAAGCAAAACTTGTATATAAAACTTTTTTAACATTAAATTTTGGGGGACTAAACATATCTACCATAAATATATTTCCCCCTACAAGCCAAACTAGTCAGTCAGAAGGCCCAACTTAGTGTTAATCAACAAGAAAAAAAAAAAAAAAGAACTTGTCATCTGGTGGATTTTCCCGTTCCAGCGGACCATAGACTGAAAAATGAAAGCGAGAATATAGACAAATATGCCAAAGAACTGAAAAAGCTACGGAACATGACGGTGATACCCCTTATAACTGGCGCACAAGGAACAGTCATCTAGGAGTTGGAAAAGAGACTGGTGGAATTGAAAATTAGCAGATGTCGCAGTTCGTTAGCTACTACACCACGAGGACTTCCTCTTTAAGTCTCCAGGACTCCTCTAAGTATTCTAGCTGATCTTAAAAGTGCTGTGGTCTGGATAGTCTCGGTTTTTCTTCAGGTCTCCTTTTTCCCCAGTGTCTTTTCTGGACCTTTGTGGACCGTTACAAGGGCGCTAACTACAATTGGTATCACCGTCAACTTATTATTATTGTTACTCCTTTAGAGTTTTTCACATCAGCGTTAGCTGATGGTCTTTCACCGGAGTTTGAGTGACAGCAAGTCTCCTCAAGTCTCCAGGACTCTTCTCAGTATTCTGGCCGTTCTCAACAATGCTGTAGCTTGGATGGTCTCCACTCGTCCTCCAATTTCAAAGTCCTCCAGTCCCTTTAATAATCCTTTAGTTACTGTACCGAATGCTCCAATCACGATTGGTATAATCGTCTCCTTCATGTTCCATAGTTTTTTTAATTCCCTAGCGTGGTCTAAGTACTTCTTCTACTCACTTTTTTTCAGTTTTATTCTGTGGTCAGCCGGTACTGCAAAGTCGATAATTTTGTAAGTTCTATTTTTTGTTGATTGCTATAAGGTCTGGTCTTCTGCCCGAATTAGGTTATCCGTTTTATTATTATTATTATTTGACTCCCTTGACAATTTTTCACACCAGCGTTAACTGATGGGTTTTCACCGGGGCCTTAGTGACAGCAAGTCTCCTCAAGTCTCCGGGACTCCTCTCGGATATTGATAATGCTGTAGTTTGGATGGTCCCCACTCGCCCTCTGGTTTTTTAAGTCTGCCAGTCCATTTACCAAGCTTTTGGGGATTGTTCCAAGTGTACCAATTACAACAGGTATCACTGTCACCTTCATGTTCCATTGTTTATTTTTAGTTCTCTGACAAGCTCTATGTACTCATCTCTCTTTTCACTTTCATTTGTTTTTACTCCGTGGTCTACCAGGATGGTAAAGTCCACTTTTCGACAGGTTCTCTTTTTGTTGCTGACAATCACAAGGTCAAGTTGTCCAGCCGAGATTATGTGATCTGTTTGTATCTCAAAATCCTAGAGAACTTTGTGCATCTCATTCTCTCGGACGGATTCTGGGTTTATTTCACTCCTCGTGAATTTTCCAACCAGTTTTAACTTGTGGTTTTTCACTGGAGTCTGAGTGACATCAAGTCTCCTCAGATCTCCAGGGCTCTTCCAAGTATTCTAGCAAATCTTAACAAGACTACGGTGTCTAATTTTTCCAGTTTTCTTTCCAGGTTTTTGGAGACCATTCCAAGTACACCAAATACAATTGGTATCACTGTTACCTTTATATTCTACAGTTTTTTTTATAGCTCTCTGGAAAGATCAAATATTTGTTTATTTTTGGTTTTGGTTTTTGTTTTCGGACTGTGGTCTGCTGGAACGGTAACATCCACTAGATGGTAAGTTCGTTAATTAACATTAAGTCTAGTCTTCTGGATGGGATTGAGTGGTGCATTTTTATCTCAAAGTCCCCAAGAATATCATGCGTCGCATTTTCTTGGACAGATTCTGGTTTGTGCGTATAACATTTGTCAGTATGGTCAAACTTTAATCTCTTGCACAATTCTCATTGAATATCTTTCCCCACTCAGTTATGCCTAGCGTTGGATTCCTTTGGTGTCAGTTTGCTATATTCACCTTATATGTCATTAACCGTTTCACACTACTACTATTATGGTTATTATGATTATAACATAATTGTTTTTTTTTCAAATATCCAACTTTGTAACTTTATCTAATCGCTCGCAAATACTCTAGCTTAACTTATAATTACTGGCAATAGCACGTGAGAAGAGAAATGTTTTTCATCGCCATATTTCTAGCCGTTATTTGCCGTGTTATACAGATTTACAAACTAGATGAGAAAAAAACGTTTTTCTCTCTTTCTCCTTCACTCCCTCTCTCTCTCTCCCTTACACACACACACCTCTTATATGTAAAATAAGTAAGTAAAGTTGGCGACCGTAGTCGAGGGCGACCAGAAGGCCCAGCTTTTCAATAGCTACAACACAGAGGTGTAGGGGAGCGCGCTACTCCTTTTCTAGGATTGCTCCTCTTTACCCTTGATACGTACCTTATATTGCCGAGTGTTCAGCAAGGAGGAATCAAGTACCATTTTTAAAGTCTTTGGTATGACATGACCTGGGATTGAACCCAAGTCTCCCGGACCATTGATAAACACTCTTGTTGTAAAATTGTCATCAATATCGTGATAATTTGCTTATTGTTTATCATGATATTTTGCAAATTTTTTATAGTGATAATTTGCATGTTTCTTTTATGTATACATTTTTGTGGTAATTTGCATGATTTCTATACAGTAATTTATGATAAGAGTCAGTGGAAAAGTGGATAAATCAAACATTTATAACGGGTTTAGAGGTTATATTTCGTTCTTTATTCACAGAAGAACTTCTTCCGATTAAACATTTTTTGAGTCTTTCTACATTTTAGCAAGTGAAGAAATCGATAAAATAAAAGAGAAAATAAAGGTAATTGTCATTAAGGGTTTTCGGACTATTGTCTTCATTTTCATTGTTATTTCCATTAAGTTTCGGTCGATATGTCCTCCGGCCTTCTTCAGGTGTTTATCAAACTTGGGAACCTACACAGAACTTCGAACTACATCCTTTATTGAATCCACGGAGGTCGCCTCTTTTGATTCCGTTAGCCATAACCGGATATAAGTGTTAAGTATTCCGGTATTGTTACTCGCCTGCAGTCAGGATTGAACCTGCAACCTCCAGATGATTGTCTCCTTAGAAGCTTAGGGAACCAACGCCTATAACCGTTACGCTATGTGTCCTGCTGGACAAACAGCTGAAGAAGGCCGGAGGACATATCGACCGAAACGTTGTGGAAATAAAATAGAGATGAAGACAATAGTCCGAAAACCCTTAATGATCAAAATCATGATCATAATGATCATCAAGCTTCGTCTCAGAAATTTAGACTACTAATAAAGGTAATTGCTCCACTCATCCTCTGATTTCCAGGTGTTTTGTAAGTGTTTGATTTATCCATTTTCCCACTTATTTTTATCATCTTGTCAGGTTCACAAAAATCTAAGATCTCTCCATAGTAATTTATCTTTATTATGTCAATTTCATTTTCAACGTATTTTTATTTTCATTTATTTATTTAACAACAGTAACACCCCCCCAATAAAACAAAAACAAAATAAAACAAAACCAGGTAGATATACATGTCTGAACAATTCGTAGAATGTTTAACCTTAGAATAATACTAGACATTTCTAAACATATCTAAAACAACAAAGATATAAACACAATACAGATATTAATAATAGTGACCAAGTAAGTACACGTTATCAGGTACTGATATAGGATTGGCCGGTAAATGTATATATAAAGCGATTATGAAATATTCGCCAAAAACTCAATGAATAAATAAAAGAGGATTCGCACAGGGACCAGTCCAGTCGCCTGAGACTATAGAATACACCGACTATATCTCTGTAGAGGAATAAGACCTTCAAAGAGTGTTCTGAATATGATCCTAAACTGCATTGCCATTACTTCCTGGTCCACTTTGATCTGGAGTGGTAGTACCTTTTAGGGTCCAATCTATGGATTGAATAGAACTGTTTATTAATTTTGAATTTAATTTTTAGTTTTACTTGAAACCATATAACAGTGAGCAAACAAATGAACCTTGGTGCGTTTAAAATCGTTTCCAACAAATTATTCGTTTACAAATCATATATATTTGATGTATATACATAAACAAAATTTGAATTTGAATAACCAAGAAGGGTTGATATATCGACTAACCACACCTGAACTCTTCTTTGAATTTTGTGCACCGAGCTACTAAGGATTGTCGGCTATTATTCAGATCCAGTCAAAAGGCAATCCGTATTCAACGATCATTTGTGGATAAATTGTCTAGGATTATTCTTGGATGTAGGAATGATATAAGCTAATTTAATCTGCCGCACATATATGTAAATTCAATTCGTCTTATTATAAATTAGTGAATGTCCGTCCGCCTGTCCGTCCCACGAAGGCTCCACTCAGTTTTATCCAAATTTTCAGGAATAGTTAAAGTCGTGCCTGATAAGTTTTAAAACTCTAGTAAGAGATATATTTTCTTCTTCGTGTGAGATCTATCTCTCGCCCTCTATATTTTACTGTCCCTTCACTGTTACGCACTCTCTTGGCAACCATGACGGGATTGTCAGTGTAGAGGAATAGACAATTTCTTGGAACCCTTACAGCTTGACAAATACAAAAAAGGGGAATTAACTTAAATAATTATCATTTCGATGACAAAAATAAGTTATGGGAAGCTTCTATTTTTCATTTGTCATTCAAAATGTTTGAACAAGATATTTAATTCTTTTTAAAAAGTAAATTTCACTTAAAAATGTTATTTTTATATAAAAGTATTTTGTGATTTGCTTAAAGCATTGGACAAATTATTTTATTCTATTGTATTGTATTAATTTAGATGGTTATTGCAAAGCGAAATGATAATTATTTAAGTCAAATTAATTTCAAGGTAAAAACTTTCTTAGTCTGAGACTTAAAAAAAAAAAATGAACATGGTGTTTATTTAAAAAAAAAGTCTCTGCCGATGAAGTTTTTACTTTGAAATTAATTTGACTTAAATAATTATTATTTCGCATTGCAATAGCCCTCTAAATTAATACAATACAATAAAATGAAATTATTTTTACACATTTGTTAGATGAATCGTACGTCGTTTATTTATTCTGACGTTGTTCGTTGACAAGTTTTTAACGTTATTTTTTGTTTTATTTCATTTTATTTTGATACTTTTTTTTTTCAAGCAGATGTCTTGCAAATAATATTATTTCACAGATCCACGCATGCGCACGAGTTCGATTTTGAACTTTTTTTTCTATTTTCGATTCTATTCTTGCTTCTGAAATAAGAATATCTTTGACCTATCAGCTGTTTTCACCAATTGCTTCACATGAATATAAAGTAGAACAACGTGTGATGAAGAAAATTTTCTTCTTCATGCATTTATTTCGTAAACGTCTTTCTTTCTTTCTTTCTTTCTTTCTGTTGGTGACTCTTCTTCCTTTTTTACCTTGTTATCTTCCACTCTCATTTTTTCTAATTCTCTTTCTTTCTTTCTTTCTTTCTTTCTTTCTTTCTGTTGGCATCACTTCTTTCTTTTTTACCTTGTTATCTTCCACTTTCATTTTTTCTAATTCTCTTCCTTCCTTCCTTCCTTCCTTTCTTTCTTTCTTTCTTTCTTTACAAAGATAATCACGTACACACTGCGTACCAGGCATCAGTATTTAAATTAAACCAAAGACCTCCAAATTTCGGACCATCTTGGGACAGCCATAAAAATTCAAATACATTTAGACTTTCATTGATTTAATTAGTCTCCCCGACCCGATATAAAAGTATGTCCGTCTTTTAGTAATAGTTACGGGATGGTTGGTAAAGAGGAGATTGACAAGGCCAAGATATTCCTATTTCCTTAAGATATACAACGAAAGGGAATTTCTCGGCATGGCACTCTGATGATCAAAAGAGGTTATAATAAGCGTCCATCTTTCGAAAGGTAACGATTTTGAGAGAGAGAGAGAGAGACAGACAGACATTTGAAGAACTGAGAAAAAGAAATTGAAAATCCTTCTCTCTCTTCTTCCTCTCTCTTTCTCTCTCAGTCAGCCTCTCTCTCTCTCTCTCTCTCTCTCTCTCTCAGTGTCCACCCCCACTCTCTCTCTCTCTCGTACCTTGAAATTTTATTTAATTTAGAAAAAGAAAAAATCATATGCAATCTTCCACACCCATCGGATGTTTCGAAGATTATTAAAAGGTTTCCCACGGGATTTAATTCTGACATTTTTTTGTCTCTTTTTGAAAAAGCCTTTTATAAAGAATATTATCAAGCAAGGTACGTTACTATTCAAAATGGCGCCGGTTGACTTAGTACTTCCATTGAAGTGGAAAAAACAGGTTCACCATTAAACTTGAATTACCCCTTTTTTTTCCGTAGAATTATGAACGAAAGAAAACAGAATTATTTTTTCTGGTTGAATTATTCTAAAATACTCATTGCTGTTTCGTTTCGGTCAGCAAGTATTTTAAGATTCATCATCTAGGAATTTTTTGATCATTAAGTTCGACCGGTAGTTTTATTATATCAACAAAGTTTATCAAAGTAAGGCATGAGGTCATTAATGCGTAGTGTAATAGCGCGCGTGCGCGCGCACACACACACACACACACACACACACACACACACACACACACACACACACACACACACACATATATAGTTTATATATGCATGTATTTATACATATATATATATATGTGTGTGTGTGTATTATGAATATTTTTGACATATATATATATATATATATATATTGAGAGAGAGAGAGAGAGAGAGAGAGAGAGAGAGAGAGAGAGAGAGAGAGGTATATAAAAATATTATCAAGGGATATTATATATATATATATATATGAAGAAAAATTGACAACAAATAATTCAAATAGAAAGTGGGGATTTATACATATATATATATGTATAAATTTTAGATATTCTATTTCTCTGACTTTGTTTCTCTATAAATCCCCACTTTCTATTTGGATTATTTGTTGTCAATTTTCTTCACAAATTGTCGGATTACTATCCATTATTTTCTTATATATATATATATATATATATATATATATATATATATATATATTATCAAGGGATAGTTTATATATGCATTATATATGTATCATAAATAGCTTTCACACACACACACACACACACACACACACACACACACACACACACACACACACACACACACACACACATATAATGAATAGTTATATATATATATATATATATATATATATATATATATATAAACTATTCATTATATATATATACATACATATATATATAATGAATAGTTTATATATATATATATATATATGTATAAATTTTAGATAGTCTATTTCTCTTGATAATATTCTATTTCCGTTGATAGCATTCTGTTTTAAATTCATTTCATGTCATCAGCATATCAGTTTAATCCAACTATACGTTTACGCAATTGTGAAATATTATCAAAATCTTTAAAAATTAAGAAAAAAATGTTATAAAAATCTTTAAAAAAAATCAATCCCTAAACTTGCAAACAACCCCTGATGATGGTCTATGAAATGTCCGAAAGTGCTTGGGACAATTTTGGTAAATTCATCTACCAACTCCAACCTTAAACCAAAACACTTGTCAGGAAACTTGAAATGATCTTAATAAGATTATACAGAAAAAATGTGTCTTTATTATTTAATCAAACATGCTTAACTGAAGGACTGCTGATTTACTACCCACACACACACGCACACACATACACACGCACACACACACACATACACGTATATGTATTGTAAATAGTTTTGAGATCTCTCTTTATATATATATATATATATATATATATATATATATATATATATATATATACGTATATATCATAAATAATTTTTAGAGAGAAGTGAAAAAGTGATACGACTAACAGGAATGTTAAATGTTTCTATAAACCACTTATTTCCTAATTGTTCTCAATTGGTTTCGACCTTAAGTCATCGTCAGGAAAAAAAATTTCCGTAGAAAAGTTTTTTTCTTTCTAAATTCTTAAAAGAATCGATATGTCACAAAGCAAGCAAGGAAAAATGAACTGGTAACTTCCACAAGACCTCCACCCGAAAAGGGGTGTTTGAGATATAACACCTAAACAGCACCCGGTGGTAAGGCTTCAGGGAGTGTAGAGTACGTCTTTATAGCCAATAGTTCCGGGTTCACTCTGACCAAGACTGATCGTACTTGTTAGGGACCCCTCTACAGGTGAAAGTTATTAGTATCAAGTCGAAATAATTAAAGGGGTGTCCTCGTGGTGTAATGGTTAAAGCGATGAACTGCGGAATCGTAGTACGCGAGTTCATACTCCAGTCGCGCTATTACGTTCACTTTCGGGCAAATACCCTTGGGAAAGGTAGGAACCCCCTTATTCTCCCTCCAGCTATGGGTAAATAGTAGGACGGACTAGGTTCTTCAGCCTTGGTGAGGCAACTAGTCTAGGAGAAGGAAAACTCTGAATTCAAACCTGTTAAACTCCGCTTAAAAAATTGACCTTGTGTCATATCCTGCCCGAGCGGAGGGGTTGGTAAATAGTATCAAGTCGAAATAATTAAAGCCATATAATGGTGTATAAATTATTTGTTTTAGTTTGGTTTGGGTTGGTTTTATGGCACATCAACCATTGTAGGTTATTTAATGCCAAATCCATTTTTCTACATATAAACAGTTTTATTTCAAACAATTCAGTTTAGTATAAGTATAGTTTTTGTTTATAACTGTCAAAAAAGTTCTATTTCAAACAAATTTCGCAGAAGTATACAATTTCAATGTCACAAAGCAGTTCTATTTCAAACAATTCGGTTTAGCATAAGTACACAGTTTAGTCCTATTTGACTCATAGATAGAACCCTATCAGATGCTACAACCCCGCGCCAGAGTGGACCAGGGAGCGATAACAATGAAGAGGTCCTCCGCATATTTATTCGTCAAATGAATATTAATTTTGGTATCCAAGTGTCTTCAAATACTTCCCCCTCTTCAACACACATGTATATGTATACATAATAATTCCTTTACGACCAGTTATTTCTGGGATTGGAACTGCTCGCCCCCATAACATCGCAAAATATTTACCGAAAATGTTATAAGACATAACTTAGAAACTAATAAATAAATTGTTAAGCGACCGTGGTCAAGGGTGACCCGAAGGCTCTCTTTTCAATAGCTGCTACACCGAGGCGTTACTCCTTTCCCTGGATTGCTCCACTTATCCTTGATCCATACTTTATTTTGCTGAGCGTTAAGCAAGGAGGTATCAAGAACTACTTTTTGAGTCTTTGGTATGACTCGACATAGATTGAACCCTAGTCTCCCAGACGATTTGCGAACACGCTCACCATTATTCCAGGGGTGTCCTCGTGGTGTAATGGTTAAAGCGATGGACTGCGGAATCGTAGTACGCGAGTTCGTACTCCAGTCGCGCTATTACGTTCACTTTCGGGCAAATACCCTTGGGAAAGGTATGAACCCCCTTATCCTCCCAGCTATGGGTTAAATAGTACCACTACTGTTCTTCTAGGAGAATGGCGTTGGCATTAAATAACCTAAAAAGAGTTGATATGCCATTAAACAAAAGTTCTCACATTCTCTTTCTCACCATTATTCCAATTGGTCGGTATTAATAACTAACTTTAATTTTAAAGATTCCAGTATGTTAATGTATATAGATAAACAAAAACGCCGGAAAATTGTTGAATCTAATATAATTTCAAACTACAATAATATATATATATATATATATATATATATATATATTCCTTGATTTGACAGTCATCTTCTGAGACATGTCAACATTTCATTTTCTGAACGTCAACAAATCTGCACGGACTGAATTTGCAGACTGCAAATATAATAATGGACCTTTTTCAACACCAGATATTCTGTAGAAAACAAGTACTTAGAAAAGCAGAGCTTTGTTTGAAGTTATAATTAAATGTTGTTGGTTTTATGAATATTTATGAAGGTCAGCTTGAAAGTTAAATGGAAGAAAATGGTGATAGGAAAATTTGAACAGAGAGAGAGAGAGAGGATACATACCTTGAAAATGAGCAAAATTATTGGCGTTTTATCTGGATTAGAATACTGACCCAAGCAGCACTGAGAAAGATACAGCTATCTCACCCATAAGACTGAATACAGGATGTTTGCTATATCAGTCTGCAGTTTCACACTTAAAATGCAGATTCATCTATTATAATAACAACAAGTGTTTGTAACAATAGGTTTAGCATGAATATTTAATTGGCGAAAGCCATAAAACTTCTAAAGAAAAAAAAAGCAAGTTGTCTTGAAATATTATTCGCATTTCATAAAACATTATTCATTAGGTCTATGAGTTGCTCTTAAAGTTGAAGACGTGAAATAATTACATAGCATCCATTATTACTAAGGCTGAAACAAAAACAGGTTTCGACTTTTTATTTTCAAAACGTTATCAAAAAATTAAATATGTCATCGTCATGTTTTTTCTTAATTTTTTTTTTATTATAGTTTTGCTAGAAAGATAAAATCCCACATGATAAACAGATCTTTTGTTGGGGCTTAGAATATGGCGACTGCATTTTCTTCTGAGAGGTAAGACACCCGGTCATCTAAAAAAAAAAAATAATGCGTGGAGTTATTCATTGTCGTTTTCACTGAACACAACATTTCTTCCACACTCTCGGCGGGGCTTAGAATATACTGACCGTATCCCTTGTGAAGATGCAAGACCTCCACCTGAAAAGGGGTGTTTGAGATATAACACCTAAACAGCACCCGGTGGTAAGGCTTCAGGGAGTGTAGAGTACGTCTTTATAGCCAATAGTTCCGGGTTCACTCTAGCCAAGACTGATCGTACTTGTTAGGGACCCCTCTACAGGTGAAAGTTATTAGTATCAAGTCGAAATAATTGAAGCCATATAATGGTGTAGAAATTATTTGTTTTAGTTTGGTTTGGGTTGGTTTTATGGCACATCAACCATTGTAGGTTATTTAATGCCAAATCCATTTTTCTACATATAAACAGTTTTATTTCAAACAATTCAGTTTAGTATAAGTATAGTTTTTGTTTATAACTGTCAAAAAAGTTCTATTTCAAACAAATTTCGCAGAAGTATACAATTTCAATGTCACAAAGCAGTTCTATTTCAAACAATTCGGTTTAGCATAACTACACAGCTTAGTCCTATTTGACCCATAGATAGAACCCTATCAGATGCTACCACCCCGCGCCAGAGCGATAACAATGAAGAGGTCCTCCGCATTTCCCAAAGCTGCAGTATTACTGGAACCTCATCGTCAGATTGTTTAGTGTCATATCCAGGACAGTCATTGAGGAAGGGGTCTTACCCCTCTGCAGAGAAGCAGTCAGCGTAATCTACAGCCCCAGCCGACTGAGCAATTAGTATTAAGTCAGAATTATTGAAACCATATAATGGTGTATAGATTATTACAATTAGACAAGAATACTTGATACCAGTTGTGTGAAAACAAATGATTACTATTACTGACAAATAAAAAGTACGATTAAAAATATGATTATATCATCTTTCGTGGGTTATTTAATGTCAAAGCCATCCTTGTAGAAGAACAGTAGTGGTACTTTTTAACATATAGCTAGGAGGGATAAGGTGGGGTCTATACCTTTCTCAAGGATATATTTATCCGAAAGTGAACGTAATAGTGAAACTGGAGGTCGAACTCGTTTACTTCGAATTCACCACCCAAAACGTTAACCACTACGTCACGGGAACTCCACTTTGATTATAATAAAACATTTACAAATGAACCAACTTAGCACATTAAATAATCCATAACATATAACGTTAAACCAAAATTATAAACAAAAACAATACAACTTTTCAGTGGGGTCTAGTTTAGCGGCTAATGCGCTAGACTGCGGCATTGTAGTAAGCGAGTTCGAACTCCAGTCACGCTATTAGGCTCACTTTCGGACCTATATCATTGGGAAAGGTATGAACCCCCTTTATCCCCTACTGCTACAATTCTACAAGGATGGCTTTGGTATTGAATAATTCATGAAGATTGATATTCCATTAAATAAAGATCTAATCAAATTTTTAATTACTAACATAGAATTTGACTGTTTTAAAGTCAGTGCTAACTTTTATCGGTAAATCTTCGAAAAATAAAGTGTTAGGCGAAGATACTATTTTTTGTTTCGATTTAAAAAAAAAAAAAATTTAATCCTTGCAAGTTCATTTGCCCAGTTGGCTTGGGCTGTAGATTACACCAACTGCTTCTCTGCAGGGGGGTAAGACCCCCTCCCCCAACGAGTGTCCAGGACATGACACTAAATCTATTGACGAGGTTCCCGTAATGCTGGCGCTTTAGGGAATGCAGAGTATTTCTTCGTTGCCATCGCTCCTAGGTTTACTCTAGCCCAGGGTAGTAGCATCTGATAGGGTCCAATGTAAGGGTCAAATAGAACTAAACAGTGTACTTATGCTAAACCGAATTGCTTGAAATAGAACGGTTTTGACATTTAACTGTATGTAAACAAAAAAACTATATTTATACTAAACTGAATTGTTTGAAATAGAACTGTTTATATGTATAAAAATGGATTTGGCATTAAAAAGCCTACAATAAAACAAAACCAAACCAAACCAAGTCGTAGTTGGTGCCCTTGGGACAGTCCCCAAAAATCTGGAAAAGAGACTGGGAAAACTGGAAAATTGAAACCATCCAGACTACAGAACTGCTGAAATCAGACATGATACTTAAAAGAATCCTAGACTTGCTATCACTCTGATTCCAATGAAAAACCATTAATTAGAGCTGGTGTGAAAAGTTCATTAGGTGTGAAATAAGGATAATGAGACATAATTGGAACTCTAGGAATTGTCCCGAAGACTTGGAAAAAAGAGTTGGTAAACTGGGAATCAGAGTAACAATCAAGGGCATCCAGAGATGGTGTTAGATCTTGTAAGGAGTATATATATATATATATATATATATATATATATATATATATATATATATATATATGTAAGTTTTATTAAAGACGATGGAACACTGTTTATCATTTTTAATTGCAATTTTTCAAGTCTTGTTATTTTTGTGTCGGTATCCATGTGGTAAAGAAATTATCCCATATCTTCTGCCCAAAGCGCTTTCGACCATAATTTTAGTCTTCATCAGGGGTCGTGTAGTTTGAGTTGACAGATAATGCATTAATTATATATAAAAAATAATAAAAAACGATTAAAAATCCTCGAAGCAATATGCATAAAAGATTAAAAATTAAACATAAATAAAATAGCATTTAACACAGGCACGAACATATTAAATATTTTTAATCACTAAAATCACAAACTCTATTAGTAAACCTTTCCAATTGAACGTTTTAAAACAAAACGCTGAAAACGTTCCACAACTGACAACTCCAAAACAAGACGCTACAAAGAATCAAAACAATAAGAACTCCAACTCAAATCAAACTACATGACCCTTGAGGACCATCATAAGTATTGTCGAAAGCGCTTGAGCAGAAGATATGGAATAATTTTTTTATCACCGGATCCCGACACAAGAAAAATAACAAGAAGACTCGAAAAATTACAATTAAACATAATAAACAGTGTTCCATCGTCTTTAATAAAACTTGCCTTAATAACGATTTGGTGGGGTGTCCTCGTGGTGTAATGGTTACATCGCTGCAGAATCGTAGTAAGCGAGTTGGAACTCCAGCCACACTATAATGTTCACTTTCGGACAAATACTCTTGGGAAAGGTATTAACCCCCTTATCCTCCCAGCTATGAGTTAAATAGCATCACTGCTGTTCTTCAAGAAGGATAGCTTTGGAATTAAATAACCCAAGAAGGTTGATATGCAATTAAACAACCAAACCAAACCTAATAACAACTTGCTACCTAAGTATACACTCTTCAAATTATATATATATACACACTCGTATATATATATATATATATATATATATATATATATATATATATATATAAGTTAATTTGTTCAGGAGGGCGATCCAAAGGCTCCCTTTTCGATTGGTACAACACTAAAGTGCAGGGGAGGGTGCTTCTCCTTTCTCTGGATTGCTCCACTTACCCTTATGTTGTGTATTGAGCAAAGAGGCACCAAGTAGCATTTTTTTGGTCTTTGATACGACTCGACCTGGGATTGAACCCCCGTCTCTCGAACCATTGGCGAACACTCTAACCATTATGCCAATGAGCCGGTATAATTACTTCGTTCCCACACCGGGTTCAATGTTAGATTGTTTAGCTTTCACTTTGTCAATAAAAATTTATAAAAATTATCTTTAGAAATTAAACAATAGAAAATCATGTATCGTTTCTAGTCAAACATTATACAATTACAACTAGTAAATTGCCCAGTCAGCTGGGTCTGTATAATATACCGACTGCATCTCTGCAGAGGGGAAAGACTCCCAACTGAGAGCCCAGTCGGCTGGGTCTGTATAATATACCGACTGCATCTCTGCAGAGGGGAAAGACTCCCAACTGAGAGCCCAGTCGGCTGGGATTGTATAATATACCGACTGCATCTCTGCAGAGGGGAAAGACTCCCAACTGAGAGCCCAGTTGGCTGGGATTGTATAATATACCGACTGCATCTCTGCAGACTCCCAACTGAGAGCCCAGTTGGTTGGGGCGGTAGAATACACCGACTGCACATCTACGAAGGGGTAAGACTCCCCAAACGAGTTTCTTGGATATGACATTAAACAATCTGATCGTGAGGTTCCTGTAATACTGGAGCTTTGAGGAATGCGAAGCACCCCTTCATTGCCATCGTTTCCAGGTCCACTCTGGCCCTGAGTGATAGCACCTGATAGGGTCTTATCTGTGAGTCAAATAGAACTTAACTGTAGTTTCGAGATTTACTGTTTTTGCATTCAAACTGCGTACTTATGCAAAACGGAATTGCTAGAAATAGAACTGTTTTTGACATTGAAATTGCACTTACACTAAACTGAATAGTTTGAATTAGAACTGTTTGACTGAATAGCTTGCAATAGAAATAGTTTTTACAATTAAATTGCGTACTCATGATAAACTGAATTGTTTGAAAAAGAACGGATTATTTATATAAAAATGGATTTGGCGTTAAATAACCTACAAAGGTTGATATGCCATAAAAACCCAACCAACCACCCAATCAACAACGAGTGAATTCGCAGCACTAGTCTCTCTAACCCAACATTCATATTTTACCTTAGAACACTAAGAGCTTATGCCTTGCATATTATTTTCAATAGAATACTTATCAACTATTAGACTATTACAGTTTAGCATTATTTATTGTGTAATACACATTACCTATTATAAATTTTACCTTCTGTCGTTTACTTTTTACCTGATAACTTTTACCAGGTATTTGATATCTTTTACTGGGTATTTTTTACTAGGTATTTTATATAATCTACTTGGTATTTTTTACCTGGTATTTGATATCTTTTATTTGGTATCTTTTACCTGGTATTTTATATCTTTTACTCGTTATCTTATACTTTTTACATACCACCCTTTAAATTTTACGTTTTAACTTCAATTTTTTATTCGACTATTAAATGAAAAAAGTTACAAAATTTCTCTTGACGGAATAAGCTGATTTATATATAGTGGACAAGTTCCCGTACCTCGGAAGCTGCGTCTCATCTTCTAAAAATGACATCAATATGTGACTAGCGAAGGTATGGACTGCTATCGATAGGTTATTAATCACATAGAAGTTAGACTTATCCGATAAAATAAAGAACAGCTCTGTAAGGACACAGGATGTGGTTTAGAAGACCAACCGGAAGCGATGAATGATAGAGACAAATGGAGGGAGAGAGAGCGAGAGAGAGGGGGGAAATTCGTGCTAGCAGAATGACATGATATTGATGATGATTAATTACGACATTCAATATGACTGACACACTGTAGCCAAAAAATAAAATTGCATAACTATGTAAAAGAGGTTCGGTTTCCATTTCATTTTCTTTATTTAATGGCATATCAGCCTCCATGGGTCATCTAATCTATAGAAGATCACTAGTAATACTATTTATCACATAGCTGGAAGAAGAAAGAGGTTCAAACATTTCCCAAGTGTTTTAGTCTGAAAGTAAACGTAATCGTGCGACTGGAATTCGACTCATAGTCTAGAACATTAGCCATAACACCATTGAGACACTCCCGATAATAAAGGAATGCTTATATTTGGGTTCCTGCGTATTAATATGTTTGGTTACAGGGGCTTATAGAAGAGTTTTGCAAAAATAATATCTGTTTTGAGAGTATAGTAAAGTAAAGCTGGTGCCCTTAGTCGAAGCTGACCCGAAGGCTCCTTTTTCAATAGCTACTACACCGAAGTGTAGGAGAGGGCGCTACTCCTTTCCTTGGATAGCCTAGCTTGATCATTACATTATAGTGCTGAGTGTTAAGCAACGCGGTATCAAGTACTATTTTTTTAGTCTTTGGGGACCTGGGATTGAACCGCGGTCTCCCGGACCATTGGCGAACACTCTACTCATTAGGCCAATATTTATAGCTTATGCTTTGAAAACACTTAGCTTTTTAAAAAAAATGTGGAGGCTGTATCTATTTCTCTCTCAGCAAAACATAAATAAATATTGATAGTTCAGCTTGCCTAGGGTGCCAAAAACCTTAGGGTAAGCCCTACTCCCGAAGAGTCAAATGAAAATGTAATGTTTTGGTTATGAACAATTAATACTCAAACATATTTAACATTGCTTTTTTTGGTAATAAAATGAAACCTGTTAAAAGAAACGATCCCGTTTCTGGTAAAAGTGAATCCATCCATAATACCCACCCACAAAATAAATAAATGTTGGTTTTAAGCGTACAGTCTACATTATAATGTTCCGGTTTTTATATGTAAGTGTAACACGGCAAAAACGGCACACTGCGGCGAGATTTTCGTTAACGCAATATCGTTAAAAGACTTTTTGAGAATAAAGCGATTTTCTCTCTAATTTACGGGTGTGAGATCAATGTTCACGCTCATTCGATTTTTAAAATTTCTTAAGGGAGGAAACTAGTTAATATGAATTTGCTTTGACCGGCTATTTTCTTCTAACTTGTCAATGGTCTGTTGTTTTTTTTAATTTTATTTAGAAAGCTTTCCCGTTTCACCATTTCGTGACAATGTTGTTTTATTGTTTTTATATTCCTTATCCACGTGCTGTCTATCAGTCATGGGGGAGAGGCAAAACTTTTCTGGTTCTTATATGTATGCTTTTAAAGATTATGAAACTAGATGAGATAAACAAGAAAACTGTGTGTAATAGCAAAATCATATCATTTCAGAATCTCAAATTAACTTCCGAGTATTCATATTTACCAACCCCTCCGTTCGGGCAAGATATGACACAAGTTCAGTTTTTAAGCGGAGTTTAACAGGTTTGAATTCAGAGTTTTCCTTCTCCTAGACTAGTTGCCTCACCAAGGCTGAAGAACCTAGTCTGCCCTACTATTTGCCCATAGCTGGAAGGAGAATAATTGGATTCATACCTTTCCCAAGAGTATTAGTGCTATGTGAAATGCGATCAACCTCGTCCAGGATTTGAACTCGTGTCGCCGTGTTCATTTCCTACGACGATAACCATTACACCACAGACACCTCCATTAACACCACAGGCACCTCCTAACTTCCGAGTATTGCTTTGAAAGCTGATAAATATCTGTCCATTAATAAATTTCTCTTTATTTTAATGAATGCATGTGTATGTGTGTACGTGTGTGTGTATTTTTATTTAAGCAATACAAATAAAATGCTCTATGAAGATGACCTGAAAGGTTCATATGCTTGTTCCATATCTGATGTTGATAACGTTTTTTTGTTTTATACTACGGCCGGGTCTTGGCGTAATGGTTAGAGTGTTCGCCAATGACCCGGGAGACCTGGGTTTAATCCCGGGTCGAGTCATACCAAAGACTAAAAAAAATGGTACTTGATGCCGCCTTGCTTAACACTCAGCATTACAAGGTAATGATCAAGGGTAAAGTGGAGCAATCCAGAGAATGAAGTTGCGCCGTCCCCTACACCTTGGTGTAGTTGCTACCGAAAAGGGAGCCTTTGGGTCGCCCTCGACTACGGTCGCCAACTTTACTTTACGGCCGGGTCTTAACAACAACGAGGAACCCGTACAGATAAAAATATTGTCGTATTTCTTTATTTGTCGACGTTGATGTTTGTGTGATCCAAGAGAGAGAGTTCACTCGCACGGAGTTGCTGTCGGAAGTCGGAATTGCCCGCGGGATTTGCTTCAGCTTCAAATTCTCGACCTTATATAGTCTTATAACTCCCACACGGCCATACGCAACGCTTGTCTCTTATTGGTCACGGCCCACACTCACGCAACGCTTGCCTTTCACTGGCCACACCTTACATCCATGCAATGCTTGTTTCCGGAATTGCTTTGTTGATTTTACCTACGGGCGGATGTATCTGTCAACAACATCTGCCGGGTTCATCGCCGGTCAAAGTGATATTTTTTATCTAAGGGATCCAAACCCTGCAAAACTGATCAAAGATGTATGTGAATCGCAAGGGAGACTATGTTAAAAAATAAATTCATATATATAAAGTCATGTTCCTTAAGAGTATCTTTGTCAGCCTATGAACTTTTCAGCCGACTATCGTAACTTTGAGAAGAAAATTTTATTTGTACGATTTGCTACTAAATGATAATTTTGTGGAGCCTGAGATCATTTTAAATATGTCTATTGATCTATATACCTCGCTCTGTTCATATCTATCCATCTAACTGGCCCAGTCGGCTGGGGCTGTAGAATACACCGACTGCATCTCTGCAGAGAGGTAAGACTCCCCCAACGAGTGTCCTAGATATGACACTAAACAATCTGATGGTGAGGCTTCAGTAATGCTACAGCTTTACGGAATGCATTGTCCTCGCTCCAAAAACAACTCTGGCATGGGGTGGTAGCACCTAATAGGGTTTTAGCTATTGGTCTAATAGAACTAAACCGTGTACGTATGCTAAACTGAATTGTTTGAAATAGAACTGTTTGATCATTTAACTGTGTGTAAACAAGTGACTGATGTTTAATTGAATTGTTAGTGACACATATCAATACTTGGAACTATTTAACTTCGTTGAAATGCTAAATTGAATTGTTTGAAATAGAACTGTCGACATTTAAACTGTAGGTCATGCTAAATTGAATTCTTTGAGATAGAACTGTTTTTGCATTCAACTTGTTTGTAAACAAAATTTATACTTATGCTAAACTGAATTGTTTGAAAGTAAGTGAGACCATTTAACGGAGTGCAAAAAAAAAAAAAAATGAGCTCAGTCTTGTTTAAAAATGTTATCTACAAAAGGTGTTTAGAAATATATTTAATATATGTATAAAAAGGATCTAATATTAAATGATTTGCAATGGTTGATATGCCATAAAACTAAACTAAACCAAACAAAACCTATCTATCTATCTATCTATCTATCTTTGTGTTATATATATATATATATATACATATATATTAGATAATTGCGTTATATATAAGTAAATAAATTTTAGAACATTAGATATCTAAAAATAGATAATTCTCTCTCTCTCTCTCTATATATATATATATATATATATATATAATTGATAATTTAAATTCCATTAGTTACATACCGCGATAAAGACCATTCCTCCAACTTTAGAAAATCTCAAATCATACAATACAAATGTAACATATATACTTGAAAATTAATCGAATCAGCAGCCATCTCTCATTTAAAGCCATATTACAAAGACTAGGTTTCTTTAATATATCACCGTATTTGGCTAAAAAAAAGTAGTAAAACAAAATAATCTTGCACGATTGATATGTCACCGTAGATTTTATTGCTACATACATTTTAGTTACAAAGATTATTCAGTTTTAAAAAAATTCCTAATTTTAGAATATCTTTTAAAAGATTTTCAAACTTTGTCGACATTGTCACGTGCAACAGAACAATAATATCAATCAGACTTCAAATTCAAGGAAATTCAGTTTATGAAATTTCAGTGACAAAGTTCTTGACGTCTTAACACGTCTTAACGTTTACATAACAACACGACACGTTCACATATGTTAAATAGATCCACAGTACCGGAATTATTTACAGCGTTTCAAAACCTTTTCAACTGTATGTGTGTGTATTTCAGAGATAATGCATGATTATTATTAATATTTCACGTCTTGTGTGAGTTTTTCGCACTAGCGTTAGCTGGTGGTGTTTCACTGGAGCCTGAGTGACAGCAAGTCTCTTCGGGTTTCCAGGGCTCTTCTCAGTATTCTTGCCGATCTTAACAATGCTGTGGTCCAGATGGATTTAGTTCTTCCTCGGATTTCGTTGTCCCCCGTCTTTTTACAAGCCTTTGGAGTCTATTTCAAGTGCACCAATAACAACTGGTACCACCATCACCTTCCTATTTCACAGCTTTTATTCATACTCTGACGAGATCCAAGTATTATTATTTTACTCCTTTCAGAATTTTGCACATCAGCATCAGCTGATGGTTTTCCCCCGGAGTTTGAGGGACAGCAAGTTTCCTCAAGTATTTAGGACTTTTCTCGGTATTCTGGCCGATCTTAATAGCGCTGTAGTCTGCATGGTCTTCCTTTGACCTCTTTCTAAATCTTCCAGTCCCTTTACCAAGCCTTTTAGGATTGTTCCGAGCACACTAATTATTATTGGTATCACCGTTACCTTCATGTTCCAAAGTTTTGTTTTTTAGTTCTCTAGCAAGGTCTACGTATTTATCTCTCTTTTCAATTTCTTTTATTTTTACTCTGTGGTCTGCCGGGATAGCAAAGTCCACTTTTCGGCGGGTTCTCTTTTTAGGGTTAACTATCACTAGGTGTGGTCGTCTGACTGAGAGTATATGATCTGCTTTAGGCTATCGATTATATGGAAATCAGACCTAACCGATAAAAGGAAACGCAGTTTCTTCCAGGCAGCGGTCACATCGGTATTACTATATGGGTGCACTACATGGACGCTAACAAAACGGCTGGAGAAGAAGCTAGACGGCAATTACACAAGAATGCTGCGTGCAATCTTGAACAAGTCCTGGCGGCAACACCCCACAAGACACCAACTGTACGGCCACCTACCTCCTATCACGAAAACTATTCAAGTTAGACGAACCAGACATGCAGGACACTGCTGGAGAAGCAGGGAAGAACTCATAAGTGATGTACTCTTATGGTCCCCCACACATGGCCGTGCAAAAGCAGGACCACCAGCTCGAACATACATTCAGCAGCTATGTGAGGATACGGGATGTTGTCCTGAACACCTGCGTAGGGCGATGAACGATAGGGAGGAGTGGCGTGAGAGGGTCAGGGATATCCGTGCTACCAGTGCGACATGATGATGATGATGATGATGATGATTTCTCTATTACTATTATTATTATTATAATTATTTACTCCCTGATAGTTTTTCACATCAGCGTTAGCTGATGGTCTTTCACTGAGTTTAAGCAACAACTAATTTGTTCAAGTCTCCGAGACTCTTCTTTGTATTCTGGCCTATTTCAACAATGCTGTAGTTTGGATGGACTCCACTCGTCCTCTTATTTCCAAGTCTTCTCGTTCTTTTACCAATGGCGTGGTAACTGTACCAAGGGCACCGATTACAACTGCTGTAACCGTCACTTTCATGTTCCACAGTTTTTAAAATTTTCTAGCAAATTTGAGGCACTTATTATTATATCATTATTACTCCTTTAGAATTTTTCATATCAGCGTTAGCTGATGGTCTTTCACTGGAGTTTGAGTGACAGCAAATCTCTTCAAGTCTCCAGGACTCTTCTCAGTATTCTGGCCGTTCTCAATAATGTTGTAGTTTGGATGGTCTCCTCTTGCTCTTTTATTTCCAAATCCTCCAGTCCTTGTACCAATCCTTTGGTGACTGTATCAAAAGCACCAATCACGATTGGTATAATTGTCAACTTTAAGTCCCACAGTTTTGTCAAATTCCAAGCAAAGTCCTGGTACTTATCCTTCTTTTCACTTTCTTTCAATTTTATTCTGTAGTCAACCGGGATAGCAAAGTCCACAATTTTGCAAGTTCTCCTTTTTTTGTTGTTGATTATTAAAAGGTCTGCTCTTCTGACCGAGATTTGGTGATCTCTTTGTATGTCAAAATCCCATAGGAGTTTATGTGTCTCATTCTCCAGGACAGATGCTGAGTTGTGCATATACCATTTGTTCGTATGGTCAAATTTAAATTTCTTGCACAACTCCCAGTTGATCACCTTGCCCAGTCGTGTCTAATCTTATACTCCTATATTATTATTGCTATACTCCTTTTTTTCACCAACGTTAGCTGGTGGTCATTCATTGATCTCCAGGACTCTCCTGAGTATTGTGACCGATCTTAACAATGCCATAGTTTGGATAGTCTCGATTCTTCCTCCGATTTTCAACTCTTCCAGCCCCTTTACTAAACCTCTCCGTACCTTTCCAGGTTTACCAATTACGATTGGTATCACCGTCTCTTTCATGTTCCATAGCTTTTTTTGTTCTCTGGTAAGGTCCAAATACTTATCTATCTAAATATTTCCTACGTATTGTGGACTGCTATACTCATCTTGGTCGCTATACTCATAACGTTTTGGCCTTTGTATATTCAGACCGTTTCCATGTACCTTTCCAGTTATGTTTTTACTCCCGCAGAAGAATAAGACTCCTCCAACGAGTGTCCTGGATATGACACTAAAAAATCTGATAGTGTGGCTCAACTGATGCTGGAGCTTTGGGGAATGTGGAGTACCCTTTCATAGCCATCGCTTCCAGATATACTCCTGCCCGGAGTAATAGCAGCTGAAAGGATCCTATCTATGGGTCAAATAGAACAGTTTGACATTTAAACTGTGTACTTATGCTAAACTGAATTGTTTGAAATAGAACTGTTTTGACATTTAATCGTGTGTAAACAAAAACTGTACTTATGCTTAACAGAATTTTTAAAAATAGAACTTTATATGTATAAAAATGAATTTGGCATTAAATAACCTACAATGGTTGATATGCCATAAAACCCAAACCAAACCAAACTCAACTGTAAGAACGTGGATTTGATTTAAAAAAATGTGGTGATGCAGTTTCGCACCGTATCAAAAGAGGATTTTTATGGAAAACTTGAAGGAATGAGAGTGTTAAATGCCAAGGGGACGATTTTGAAGGAAATTAACGTTCCATTCATAGCTCATTTCTGTCATTGTAAACACAGCTCCTGTCTCAATATTTTTTCAACCCACCTCGTAGTTGTGCATAAGTTATATTTAGTGTACACACACGTGTATGTGTATGCCATGCATATACACATGCATGTAAGTTCATATACATTTCGTCTAAGTAATGGATACACACACATAAAATAAGATGTGTGTGTGTGTGTGTGTGTGTGTGAGAGAGAGAGAGAGAGAGAGAGAGAGAGAGAGAGAGAGAGAGAGAGTGTGTCTGTGTCTGTGTCTGTAAGTATAAGGGTGTCTGGCATAACGTATTCGTCTTGTGACTTCGATCTTTACTTCATATATTCCTGGGGCGCCAAACACATTTACCTTTTACCTGACTATGTCAAGCAAAGAGGCGAAGGTACTTGTACACAATAACTTATCTATGACAGTTTAATCAGTATATATATATATATATATATATATATATATATATATATATATATATATATATATATATATATATATATTCGGTATATGAAAAAAAAGAAAGAGATTATTTAGAAATATAATACTTCCACTTAACATCCACATAAAAGTGCTTCTTTTTTTTTTTTTACAGAACAGTTCAGACGTAAAACTACGTTTTCAAGTTCCTACATTTCGTAAGTTCATACAATTTGTCTTTGCTTTCCATAGCTATCAAGATGTTGTCAAATCATGGGCAATTCGTAATTTTTGGACTTGATAAATAAATAGATGAATAAATAAATAAATAAATGAGAATAAAGCAAATGACTTAAACTTACTTTTATCTGGTTTCTGAATGTATTACATTCCTATAAAACATTTTGAACAATAAAACAAAATTAACGTAAATTTTCACGTGCGTGTTATTTTGGACAGTCACCACACACACACACACACACACACACACACACACACACACACACACACATATATATGTGTGTGTGTGTGTGTGTGTGTGTGTGTTGATTTCGTATGGTGCATGATATACAAATAAAAATGATTGCGTTTCATTTTTTTCTTCAGAAGAAGGAAAGAAATAAGTCGGAGGAAGAAAGAAAATTAAATGAAGAGAAGTAAAGAAAGGAGCAGATTGAGAAAAAGAAGGAAAAGGGTTGGATGAGATAGAAAAAAAAGTCAGATAGAAGAAGAAGAAGAAGAAGAAGAAGAAGAAGAAGAAGAAGAAAGCTGAGAAAAATAAAAAGTGAAAGAAAGAAAGACAGAAAGAAAGAAAGAAAGAAAGAAATGAAAAGGAATGGAAGTGGGCGGCAAGACAGTTAGAAAGATAAGAAAAAAATGACAGAACAAAATAAATGATTGAATGAATGAATAGATAGATAGACAGATAGATAGAAAGAAAGAAAGAAAGATCAAGAAAAAACTGAAGAAGGCATAGAAAAAGAAAGAAAGAGGAAAAACTACTTGCAGTAAAGAAAGAAAGAAAGAAAGAAAGAAGGTGATAAATGAATAAACAAAGAAAAAAAGAAAGAAAAATAGAATAAAAATAAAAGAAGAGACGAAGAAAAGAAAAAAAATGAAAGAGAGAATTAGATTGAAAGAAAGAAAGAAAGCAAGAAAGAGAAGGAAAAAAGAAATAGAAACGGAAAGAAAGAAAGAAAGAAAGAAGAAAGAAAAATATGGGCCTTAAGAAAAAGCTGAAACAGGGGAAATAAAAAGAAACAATAACAAAATAATAAAAAGACCTGAAAGGAAAAAATAAACAAAACAGAAACCAAAAACGGAGGATAAAAGATTTTATCAAAAGTAATGGGAAGAAGAAAGGGAGAAAGAAAGATTTAAAAGAAAAAACAAAAAGAAACAATCACTCACACACACACACACACACACACACACACACACACACACACACACACACATATATATATATATATATATTTAAACAACAATGAAACAATTAAAAATCTCCACTTACTTGATAGAATAAGTTCCCATGAAAATGTATCGGTAAGAAAGAATGATTTTAAAAATCCACAACGAAAGAATAGTTAATGGACTGAAGAATGCCCAAACACGTCACTTGCAAAGAAAGAGACTAGTTGTCACCCGTATACCACGGGCCATATATATATATATATATATATATATATATAGATAGATAACAAAATGTCCAGCGCTTGTGAATAAGTATACGTGAAAACTATGACCGGTATGAAATTAGAAATATATAACAAGTGCGTTTTAATACGGTGACAGGGTTGAATAAGTTTGATACTAGCTTTTTTTTTTGTTTTTACAGCAAATGAAATACGTTGTTATTTTTTAAAAATCTATTTGTGTGTATATGTGTGAATGACTATCAAGTTTGCTAGTTGTCGGGTACGATTTCCCACCCGATGGCTGGATTTTTTGTTTTATTTCGATTGCCCACTAAGACGGGTGTGTCAGTCGCTAGCTTGGAAGGTCGGTGTTTCTAAGCGTGTAGCTAAAACATGCTGACACTTTTTGTTTTTCTACGTATGGGTCGACGACTACCTGTCAGCGAAAGTAACGACTGACAATCTTTGTGTGTGTGTGTGTGTATGTATGTGTGTGTGCGCGCGTGCGCAATTTGAATCTCCGGCAGGAAAGGAAAGAAAAGAGAAAAATAAGTATTTAGTCTTGGTTAAAAACGTGCTAAGGGTAACCCGAAGCCGAACTTTATTTTAAGACCTTATTTTTCCGATATAAGTATCCTTTGGGAACGAGAAAAAGTTTTGGTAAACAGGCCAAAGCCACTGCATTTACCAAATATGGGCATTTTTAATAGAAGAAAAACGCGGTAAGGGCTACCTGATGGCGAATGCAAACAAGTTTGGGTCGCGTGCTGTAGGAAATGAAAGAAAAGAAAAGAGACCAAAAAGAAAAAAATAAATGTGTGCATTCGTGTGTACAAATATAGATAGAATCAGCGAAGTTTGGAACAAGACCAAAAAAAAAAAAAAAAAAAAATGGGCTCCGTCGAAAAGATCAAATTTCTTACAACAAAAATACTTTGGGTACTCTATGAACTGTGGATTCTTTTCAAGAATGTGAAAAATGAACGCAAACAATGTACGACAGCATCCAGAGTCGTCTCCCCTGAAATCAACATTTCTTTCGCCCTGTAAAAATACGCCGACTGTATCCCCTACAAAAAGGTAAGACCCAACCTCACAAAAAGTGGGGGCTGCGTCTCGGGGATAACACTTAACTACATCTGTTGGTGAGGCTCCAGTTCGGGAGCTCAGGGGAGAATGAAGTCACTCCTTATTTACCATTATTTCCAAGTCCTCTTTGAGGTCTCAGCTATTCAGGGCCTGATTTTCACCTATCGAGGACCTAAGCTATATGAAGTCCGAGGTCCTTCTCTTATGACAACTTCATAAAAAGCTTAAGTAAAAAATAAATGTAAAACAATGTAAACAGCCAAAAAAAAAAAAAAAAAAAAAAAAAAACAATAAAAATACATGTACAATCAATATTTAGTAAATGAGCCCTTGCTCTCAATGACAGCTGCACATCTTCGACTACAAGAACGAATCAGTTCTTGACAATCCTCGATACTAATTTTAAACCATTCTTCTTGAAGCTTCACCCACAAATCCTCCGTGTTAGTGGGATTTCTTTCCATAACTTTCACTCCTAAGGTCTTCCAAAGATTTTCTATTGGATTTAAGTCAGGACTTTGCGGTGGCCAATCCATAATTTCGAAATCTTGTTCGGTAAGGTAACTCATTACCACCTTTGCCTTGTGACATGGGGCATTATCTTGCATAAAGGTCGCCCAATCGAAACCTGAATTCTGTATGATTGGCACAACATGATCTTGAACAATGTTTTTATAGATCTGCGTGTTTACACGAGTTTGTAACCGGACAAGAGGCGTTGTACCTTGGCTAGAAAACATTATAAATACCATGACGCTTCCGTCCCCAAACTTGACAGTTTTCTTAGTACACTTTGCACTTAATCTTTCACCAATACGTCTCTTTACATTGTTTTTTCCATCATTTCCAAATAAATTAAACTTGCTTTCATCACTGAATAATACTTTTGCCCAATTTTCATATGTCCAAATTATATACCTGTTTGCAAACTCTAATCTCTTCTTATTCTTCGAAGTAACAAGTGGTTTCTTCCTTGGGGTTCGATTAAACAGCCCTATTTCTTGCAGTCTAGAAACAGTCTTGACACATTAACACATGAGGTACAATTCATAACCCTTTTAATTTCTGTGCAAGACTTAAAACGGTCCTTTAATGACATACGCTGCATTATTCGATCTTCTCTTGCCGAAGTTTTGCGGGGTCTGCCGGTTTTAAAAGCACTATTTTGCCAGTATCATTGTAGGATTTAACAACCCTGCCTACAACACTCTTGGAACGTTTCACTTTCTCTGAAATCTCTCTAATGGTGTGCTTTTCCTTGTGTAGCCTCACAATAACTCGTCTCACAGAGTAATCAAGTTTTTTGGCGTTTCGCCATGGTGCCGGCTGATGCAACGTTTACAAATGACTAAGTAAGACTTATTCTTTAGAGGAAATCAAAAAATTTGAATATAGCATACTGAATACATTGTTTTCTCAATTTTGTCCCTTACTTTTGGACGATCCTATTTTGAAAATAAATAAATAATTGTTATAATTCTTTTTCTATCCTTTGCAAATGATTCAAATTTTAGTATGTTATTATGGATGATAACGACTACCAGTTGTCAAAATTTCAGCTTTTCACAGTTGTTATTTCTAACAAATATTAGGTTTTAAAATTGTGTCCCTTAGTTTTGGACGCTACTGTATATATGTACTTTTTGAAGAATTAGTGTTAAAGAATGGTAACTAATGATAAAATGAAGGTATATTTTAAAAAAATGAGGCCTCGAGGATGTGTGGCTCTAAGCTATTGCTTATTTAGCTTATAAATTAGTTCAACATTATATTTTTTGTCAAATGGATCAGTTTGCAAATAATTCATATTCGATAATAATACTTGATATCATAATATCATCCTCTGGTCCCTTAACCATATGTAGTCGTAAAGGGTTTCCAATGTAGCGTATCTTGGGCAAGGGGTGCCCATCCCTCTCCAAGTTTTCAACTTTGTCTACGTTTATCATACCAAGGTTAAAGAGCCAGTCTACCCTACTATTCTCCTCGTAGATGGAGGGAAAGATTGTCGGATTCATACTTTTTGCAAGGGTATTAGCGCCATGTAAAATGCAAACAGCCTCGTCCAGGTTTTGAACTCAGTTCCCTTTTCGTAAGCCTATAACTGTTACACCACGAACACCTTCTGTTAAACATTATGATATAAACATGTACAAAAACGATATCATATAAACTTGTGCAAAACGATATCTTATAAAAGTGTGCAAAACGATGCCATATAAACGTATGTAAAAACGATATCATATTAACGCATGCAAAACGGCATTATATAAATGTATGCAAAACGATATCTTATAAAAGTGTGCAAAACGATGCCATATAAATGTATGTAAAAACGATATCATATAAACGCTTGCAAAACGGCATTATATAGATGTGTGCAAAAACGATATTATATAACCGTGTGCAAAACCATATCATATAAACATATGTTAAAGATATATCATATAAACGTATGCAAAACGGTATAATATAAACGTATGCAAAAGAGATATCATATAAACGTATGTAAAATTGTATCATATAAACGTGTACAAAAATGATATCATATAAACTTGGGCAAAAGCGATATGATATAAACGTGTGTAAAAACAATATCATATAAACGTGTGCAAAACGATATTTTATAAACCGATATTTTATAAACCTATGCAAAACGGTATTATATAAACGTTTGCAAAAACGATTTGACATAAACGTGTGCAAAAAAGATATCATATAAACGCATGCAAAACGATATCATATAAACGTGTGCAAAAAAAAAATCATATAAACGTGTGCAAAAAAGATATATAAATGTCAGGAAAAACGATATCATATAAACTTGTGCAAAAACGATATCATAAAACGTGCGCAAAGCAATATTATATAAATGTGTGCAAAACGATATCATATTAACGTATACAAAATGGTATCATATAAACATGTGCAAAAACGATATCATATAAACGTGTGCAAAAAAGATATGATATAAACGCATGCAAAACATATCATACAAACGTGTGCAAAAAAGATATCATATAAACTCATGTGAAACGATATCATATAAACGTATGCAAAAAATATCATATAAACGTATGCAAAAAAGATATATAAATGTCTGGAAAAACGATATCATATAAACTTGTGCAAAAACGATATCATAAAACGTGCCCAAAGCAATAGTTATATAAATGTGTACAAAGCGATATCATATAAACGTATGCAAAATGGGATCATATAAACGTGTGCAAAAACGATAATATATAAACGTGTGCAAAAAAATATGATATAAACGCATGCAAAACGTATCATACAAACACGTGCAAAAAAGATATCATATAAACATATGCAGAACGATATCATATAAACTTGTGCAAAAACAATATCATATAAATATGGACAAAAACGATACCATATAAACGTGCACAAAGCAATATAAACTTGCGCAAAAACGATATTATATAAATGTGTGCAAAACGATATCATATAAACGTATGTAAAACATGTGTAAAAACGATATCTTGTGCTAAAAAAACCCCAAAACAAGCAAAAAAACTCTTAAGAAACAACTGCACAAAAAATGTAAATATAAACGTATAATGTTCGCAATTTCCAAAACGTTAGGCATAAAATAACCCCAGATAGGCTGACATGCCGTTAAAAATCAATCAATCAACATTTCTTCAATCGCTGTATAATTTCAAAAACATGCTAAACAAGTTTAGTTCTGCAGTATCAATTTCTATTTAATTAATGTCAAAATTGTGTCAAATTCTGTTTGTTTTAAAGAAACTGTTTTTTCATCAGCTCGATTAAGATACAAAATGTTTTGTTGCTTTTTTTTTTTTTGCCTGGCATCTTAATGCTTTTATCTAAAATAAAGTGTTTTCAAATTATTCTAAACCGTTGTTGGATTATACCACCACTGAAGAAATGTTGAATTAGAGGGAGACAACTGCGGCTGACATCACTCATTACTAGCGTAGATTCCTCACATTCTTGAAGTGAATTCACTATTTAGATATTACCATGTTCTTCTGAATTAAATTTCTGATTACCTTTTCCTAACATGCATGCTGAGTTTAAAATATTCTGAAACAAAGCCATAAAAGTGGATTCGAAATCATTATATGTGAGTGTCCTGTATATGACTCTAAACCATCTGAGGGCGAAGCTCGAGTTCAGGAGTTTTGAGCTTTGTGGACTACCCATTTATCATGATTACTTCCCGGTCCACTTTGACCGGTAGTGGTAGTACCTGTTTGGATACGGTTTATGGGCCAAATAGGACTGTTCAATCTTTTATCATGGATTATAATTCATATCAAATAGAATTATTAGTGTTAAATAGCGATAATTTAATTGAGCTGTGTGTGAACAATATATAGCAATAAAAATGAGCTCTGGCTCGTTTAAAAATGTTACCTACAAACTATTCATTTACAAATCATATAACAAGAATCGGCATAACAACCGACTGAAACCATTGAACTGTGTGTAAACAATAAATAGCAAGACTGGAAACCATTTAACATTGTACAAAAAAATGAGCTCTAGGTTGTTTAAACATAATGTTACCTACGAACTATTCACTTACAAATATTGTGTGTGTGTGTGTATATATATATACATATATATATCTTTATATATATATATATATATATATATATATATACGAGGATCATTAAATAAATTTCCAGATTTTTTTCGTATGGGCACTTTTATTGATAGTACACACATGAAACTCTAGTCCCCTTCAAAGTAATCTCCTTCACCTGCAATGCACTTGTTTTATCGTTCCAACAACTTCTGGAAGGCCCCATAGAAGTCCTCTTGTGTGAGCGTGTCAATGACCTTCGTCACAGCCTTTTTCATCTCATCAATTGTCTCATAACGACAGCCTCTGAGCTTAGGGAATAACCAAAAGTTACAGGGTACAAGGTTTGGACTATAGGGAGGCTAAGGAACTGTATTGATGCCCATCTTGGTCAAATAGTCTGTGACAAGGATGGAGTTGTCGACTGGTGCGTTGTCCTGGTGGAAATGCCACTGACCCGATTTGAAGAGCGCTGGTCTCTTCCGGCCGAATCTCTTCCTGAACTCCCTTAAAACCTCAACATAGATACCCTAACCCTAACCCTTTGACCAATCAACTCTGGTGTATTGACTTCCTTACTCCTCCCACACCTCTCATCATCCCTCACAGACTCCCTGCCTTCCTTGAATCTCTTATGTCACTCAAAAACTGATGCTCGATTCATGCAAGATGCTTCAAAAGCAGTCTGAAGAATTCCATACGTTTCTGTGGCATTTTTCCCTAGTTTAAAACAGAATTTTATTGCATATCGTTCTTCTAAAGTGTCCTCACGGCCAGATTGCATTTTGAAATTCACCAGCTGTGACAATCAGGCTTTAGTAGGGTGTATTCCAATGCCTTCTGTCGCTGATCACTTGAACCTGAAATCATAAAATTTAGTCAGTCATCTCATAGATTTATAGCAATAACATACTGAATTTTCAAGTGTGTAAGACAATTTTAAATGCCTGTACAAAAAAGTCTGGAAACGTATTGAATGCACCACGTATATATATAAGCACATATATGTATATATACACATATATATCGCAAATCAGCTTTTGTAGGTTATTTAATGCCAGATCCTGCTTATATATATATATATATATAATTTGGCATCAGATAACCCGCAAGGGTTGATATATATATATATATATATATATATATATATATATATATATATATATATATGATACTATCTAACTCATAGCTGGAGTCATAAAAAGGTTCATACCTTTCCCAAGGGCATGAGTTCGAATGTAAACGTAATAGCGCTTACTTCGAGACTGAAGTGAAACACTTTATATATATATATATATATATATATATATATATATATATATATATATAAACTCTTGTGGGTTGTTTGATGCCAACTCCTGTTTATATATATATATATATATATATATATTGTCATCCACTGACTGTTTTTTGTATCAGAACTCATCATCAGTGTGGATAGACACGTGTGATGCCTCAAACTGGGATCGAAACCCGGCCAACTTTACGTCAGCCTGATAACATAACCTCAGAGCCATCAAGTCTCAACGTAAGGGAGAATTTGATATATATAAGTTGATTTTTCTTTCGTTTACATTTTACAGTAATGGAGACCGGAGGGCTCAATTCGTTAGCATTACACGACAGGCAACCGTTAATTTCTTCGCGAGAGTGCTCAGCTCCCCCGGGGGAACACACACACACACACACACACACACACACACACACACACACACACACACACACACATATATATATATATATATATATATATATATCACAGGCTGATTTTACACTGGTCCTTTCTCAGCAACTTTTGAGTAATTAGTGTCAATTCTGTGGCAAAGTATGAGGCATAAGGTTTTCGAAGCCATATGAGAGTGCGGCAAAGATATTTTTCTTACTTGTCACATATATAAAATTTCATGCCCTTCTCTTTTGACAATCTCAAAGTGCTTGCAAAGTTGAATTTGGCCTAAGGAGTCACACACGAAAGTGTGGACTGATACTGACAGGTTACTCATCATATAGAAACCTGACCTCTCTCATAAAATAAAAAGGGATATCTTCCAAGTTGTGGTTGGGTCAGTACTATTGTATGGAGGTGCTACCTGGATGCTTCCGAAACGCATGAAGAAAAAGCTAGATGAGATCTGCACAATAAAGCTGTGTGCTGTTTTGAACACATCCAGCTAGCAACAACCCCAGTTAACAGTAGCTGTACAGCCACTTACTCCCCATATCACAAATCATCCCAGTAAGATTAACAGGACATGCCGGGCATTGCTAGTGAAAGTAAGGACGAACTCATAAGTGACATTATCCTATGGACTCTCCCCATGTGTCCGACTGACGTAAAATCTGCCGGGTTTCGATTCCAGCTTGAAGCATCTCGCATGTCAGGCCACACTGAAGAGTTATAATACAACGAAGCACAGCCCGTCCGTGGATGACAATATATATATGCTCCCTCCTGTGGGTTCAGCACTCGAATGAAGAATTACTGGCGGCCACATACGCTTAAATACAAAGCTCTTCTCATGAACTGAGCACTCCGGTAGCCGATAAGCGTATATGAATATATGACCAAAAAATTCCTTCGCTTACGCTGCGGTGACGATAGAGCGGGGTAAGATGTCCGACTGACGTTAAATCAGCCGGGTTTCGATTCTAGCTTGAAGCACCTCACGTGTCTAGCCAAACTGAAGAGTTATGACAAAACAAAACAGTCTGTGGATGACAATATATATATATATATATATATATAAAGAAATGCACAACCCCAGGCAAAAGATATGGAATTACCACACTTCGATAATGTTTACTTAATTATTTATTTCGCATTAAACAAACTAATACAATAAAGACACAAATCCTTTTATTTTCTTTGATTGAGAGCTGAACGTTCTGGCTTCAAAAATATTCATTAAACAAACAAGATAAAATTATTTAAATTAATGGCATATTTTTTCCCAACCTCTGCAGATGAAAATATGAAATGATCGAGTAATTTGCATTCCTAAAACAAATATCTGCAGAAGGCTATATATGCAAATCGGTCAACAGTAAAAAGACAGTTTTTACAGACCTCAACAAGTGATTGGGCATATCTAATTGAAATGAAACCTGACCTCAACGAAAGAACTGTCAATTGAAACAATGGAAAGGATTGTAAAACTCATTCAAGAAGGCAATCTACAATGGAGTGTGGCAAAAGACGTTAGTTTTTCAAAGTCAGCTGTGTCTAAAATTTGGTATAATTGTAAAAGAAATGGAAACATAATAGTGGATCATGAACGTATCATAGTAGAAAACTCTAAACAATATGCGTTAAAATAGAAAATGTACAACATAAATAAAAAAAACAAATGGATTCTTTCTTTCTTTCTTTCTTTCTTTATTCAATCCGACTAATAACACGTGTTACAATAACAAATCATAAAAAAATATTTTCGTTGAGGTGCCAAATTGCGTGAGCGGTTAGAGTGTTCGCCAATGGC
>CAUZXS010002795.1:0-75000 GCA_963585895.1 Sepioteuthis lessoniana
GCTATGGATAAAAAGTATGGCTAAAATCGGTCTGGCAACCAGTCTTGGGGAAGGAAAACTCTAAATTCAAACCTGTCCTGTTGAACTCAGTTTAAAAATGAATTAGTCTCACCCTGCTCGTGCGGAGGGATATATATATATATATATATATATATATATATATATATATATTTATTATTATTATTATTATTATTATTATTATTAATAAGTTTAATAACTATTTTATAATTCTGATGGAGTGAAAAATCCCAGATAATAAATTTGCAAATAAAAAAAAATATTACAAAAACTGATATCTGGGAAAAAGTTTTCATAAAAGAGTTTTAGTCCAACCCTTTTTTAGTTAGAAATATCCTGATGATCTAATTTGGTGAAACCTAGGTAGATTTCTTCTGAATATATATATATATATATATATATATACCTACAGAGTCACAAGAAATATATATATATATATATATATATAATATATATATATATATATATATATATATATATATATGCGTGTCTGTGTGTCTGCGTGTGTCTATGTGTCTGTGTGTACGCATGTTTGATTAAATAACGACACATTTTGTCTATAATTTTATTAAGACTTAAAACTTTCAAGTTTCCTCATAAGTGACTTGTTTCAGGCTGGAATCGGTGGATGAATATACCAAAATTATCCCGAGCGCTTTCGGATCTCGTGGTCAAATGGTTAAAGCGATGGACTGCGGAATCATAAATTCACTTTCGAACAAATACCCTTGGGAAAGGTATGAACCCCTTTATCCACCCAGCTATGGGGTAAATAGTACAATTACTGTTCTTCTTGAAGGAGGGCTTTGGCATTAAATAACCGACAAAGTTTGATATGCCATTAAATAAAGGAACCAAACCAAATCAGCCCTTAAGATGAAGGAATGAGAATACTCTTAAGATGAGAGTAAGTTTCACTAATTTGTTTCATTTTTTAAAACAATTTATGAACAGTTCTGACTACAATTCACTTATCTGCCATATTTCTTGAATCTTTTCTTCCTCCAACAACTAAAGTGTCAATTTAAGATTGAGTGTTGATCTAAAATCTTTTATACTGTAAATGTAATAGTTCAGTAAAAAAAAAAAAATTAAGCAGATGAATGAAACTTTCTGTTATCTGGACGATGAATGTAAGTATTACATTTCGATAGAATTATTTTGTATGTCACTGCAGAATTTGCTGCAATTTTCAGGATTTGATTATTGGTTATTCTGTACAAATACTTAAAATTTAAACTTTAAAAATGGCTAGTATTTGGAAAATACTTGATTGTGATGTTATAAAAGCTTACAAAGGGGAAGTTTTTGTGGCGTAATGGCTAAAGTACTGGACTGTGGCGTTTAAGCAAATTCCAACTCCAGTTGTGCTATTATGTTCACTCTCAGACAAATATCCTTGGAAAAGGTATGAACTCCCTGATCCCTCCAACTATGAGTTAAATACTATCACTGCTGTTCTTTTACAGGGATGGCTTTAGTATTCAATAACCCATGATGGTTGATATGCCTTTAAATAAAAAAAAACTTTAGTATTTAATAAACCACGTTGATGTGATAAAGATGATACGCCATTCCATATTTACCCAACCCCTCCGCTCGGGCAGGATATGACACAAGGGCACTTTTTAAGCGGAGGTTAACAGATTTGAATCCAGAGTTTTCCTTCTCCTGGACTAGTTGCCTCACCAAGGCTAAAGAATCAGTCTGTCCTACTATTTACCCATAGCTGGAGGGAGAATAATTGGATTCATACCTTTCCAAGGGTATTAGTGCTATGTGAAATAGAATCAGCCTCATCCAGGATTTAAACTCATATCTCCGTGTCCATTTCCTACGACGATAACCATTACACCACGGGCACCTCCAATAAAGTTGATCCGCCATCAAAGCGTTAAAAAACAAACCAATGTTTTCCTTTCAAATTATGAGAATATATTTCATTATTTTCTTTGGTATTTACCCCTATGATAGTCCCAACAAAAGAACTTGTTAGACTTGTTTTATTCTGTGAGTTTCGTGAAGGCGTCAATGCAAGTAAAGCTGCAAAATTCATTCGGAGCAATTATGGGGAAGTGATTTTCCTGTTTCAAATTGGGAATTTGAGTCTAAAGAATGAACCTCCTAAATCAACAAAAAATGGAATCATTCTTTGTCAACAAAATAGTATTATCCTCCATCGTGATAATTTTACAAGTGTGGCATCTATAAGCTGGAATGATATTTTGGCAAGCCATGGAGGTTATTCTAATACTTAAATATTTTTATAGGTATAAGTTTTTTCCAATCTTCTTCTCTATCCGTTAAGCGTATATGTAAATAAAATTTTTCAAATATATATATATATTCGTTAAATCCCTTCGCTGACGCTGAGGTCGCTTTTGAGATATCCGACTGGCGTAAAGTCAGTTTGGTTAAGATCCCAGCTTGAAGCATCTCACGTGTCCAGCCACATTGGTTAGTTGTGATACAACGAGACAGTCTGTCTGTGGTTGACAATATATATGCTTCCCCGTCCTCTGGGGTTGAGCTCTCTCCCGAAGGAATTACCGGCAACCAGACGCGTTATGCAAAGGCCTTCTGTTGAACTGAGCACTCCGGTCGCTGTTAAGCGTATATAAGTAAACAAAAGAAAAGTGATACATATGTGTTAAACCCTTTTGATTAGGCTATGCAGTAAGATATCCGACTGGAGTAAAGTCAGCCGGGTTTCGATCCCAGCTTGAAGATGTGGATGACTATATATATATATATATATATATATCAGGTTGGAACGACGGTAATGTGCGATCTTATGGTGTCCGTAGGGTAATGGTCATCGACGTTGGAAACTATCAAGGTGACTCGAATTGAAATCCTGGACGAAGCTGACTGCATTTCACATAGCACTAATAACCTTCGAAAAGGAAAGAACCCGATTTTCCTTTCAATTGTGAGTAAATAGTCGGGCAGATTGAGTTTTGTAGCCTTGGTCAGGCAACCAGTCTCGAAGAAGAAAAACTCCAAATTCAAACCTCTTAAACTCTGCTTAAAAATTTACCTTGTGTCACATCCTCACCGCGTGGAGGGAGTATTATATATATATATATATATATATACAAACGAGGTAAATCTGAAAAGTGACAAGTGTCAAAAACAATATATCTCAATTCCAAACAACAAGCTACATGATTTCCCCTTTTATGTAGTCCACCACGTATCTATTCACTGCTGAAAAGATTCTTCTGTGATGCCTCTCACTCCCATTGGTTGGGCCAGTATGGAGATGTTCCTCTCGGCGTTGTACAGCTGGATGCTCAGGGCGTTGTAAGCTGCTGCATTGTCGTGGTGAAGCTGCCATGATTTGTCCTGCCACAACACTCGTCTCTTCTGGGACACTGAACGAATCATACACCTCATCATCTCCATGTAGACTAACTGATTGAATGTTATGCTCTGTGGCAAGAACTAGTTGTAGACAATGTCTCTTATATCGAAGAACATATTTAGTATTGTTACGTTCCGCCCTCTGGTCAAACAAACGACAACACGGAATTTGTATATAACAATATATATTTATTTTCTCGACGGACGCTTGTGTGAAGTAGGAGCAGTCAGGAGAGGAATTAGGATCGTTCGTCGATGAGGCTTGAACTTTTCGATGTCAGGGGACGATGGCCGAGACAACGCACACAGCGTGACGACGAGAGAGGTTTCGTGAACAGCGGGATCCTTTTTTCTCTATCTTCTTCTGTTCAATTCGTCGGCCTTATATTACCTTCAAACTCCCACGCAGAGATAAAGACACGCCTCTACGCCTCTGCAATCTTCCCGATCTCAGGCGATTGGGATGTGTTACTTCCGCTCATTTGGAATGGCCTGTGTGATCATCGTCGAGCGGAAATAACAGTCATGCAGTTCACAGGTCACTCTCTTCCGGTGCATCATTGAAGTGGGACCTTCACCTTGTCCCATATTATCAGCCGAGCACACCTGTGCAATTTCTTTCGATTATTGGCCATTGGGATGTGTCACATCCGCTATCTTCGGAATTGCAGGTGTGATCATCATCGAGCGAAATAACTATCATGCAGTTCATAGGTCAATCTCTTCCGGCGCATCACTTTTTTTACAGCACAGTGAGAATTTTTACCTTGTCTCATATTGTGAGCCAAGCTGTATTTTACAGTATGATTTGACTTTTTACTTAACTATCTTGCTTGCTTTCGGTTTTAACGATGTCGAAAACTTCAACTGACTGCTCAGGAGTTTTCTCCCCGCAGCATACTCAAAAATCCATGTCACATCGTCAATGATTACTCTAAAGGCAATTCTGGTTTGGTTTCAAGACTTTCGAGGATGTCCTGATATACCTTGAAATCGGCTTTCCTTCGAATCATAATTCAGCCGTCTTGACTCTATTTTTCAAAATGTTCTGCATGCCGAAATCTTAAGGAATAATCTCCCATATATCCTTCTTTTTTCATTTTCAGCTCATTCACAATCATTCGAACAGACAACCAACGATCACCACACCCCAAATACCTTATCTACCAGACGTTGACCTCAGTACTACTTTTTGAAGGCGTCCCGCACCTGGAGTAATCTTTCATCTCCACACGCCCCACTTTGAACCTCTTATGTCACTCAAAGTCGCGTATGCGCGACCTGGTGTTATCTCTATAGACTGACAAAAGCATTTCAAGTACTTGTGATGGAGTTTTCCTCAACTAGACCAAAAATTTATCGATTGCTCGGTGTCCATCGTTTGTTCCTGTTATATAATTGTTGGGTATCACCCACCTTTTTCCACACAATGAACTAGTCCATCTGCCATATATAGCAGTAGCTACTAATACCAGGACAGACAAGAAGGTGAGGAGTAGCTTCTTATCAGAATAGTATTAGAGCGTTGGAGACTGGAAATTGCACTAGATCACCTTACTTGCTACCGTAATAACGGAAGCCAATACTATCGTTGGATTATATCTTTATTCTGTATTCACTAATCCTATGTTCTTGTCTACTAATAGTCTCTCTATTGTATATACTTTTTCCTGAGAATATATCTCTATTTCCACTCATATCGTGGTTTGTCCTTTATTTAATGTAACAAGCGTTCAGTAACCAGAACGCAACATTAAGGAATGTTTTTTATATATTAATCATTTTCCGTTAATTATATTTTATCATTCAGTTTGGTTGGGCTTTGAACTATTCGGGTTAAGATTTCAGGTGCATAGTCACTGGGAACAGTTTTACGCAAAGGATATGACAATCGCCATTGTCATAATAAACTCCAGACAGGAAATGGGCTGGAGTGTCGATGACGTCATGCCCGGTAGAGAAGATCCTGAAAATGTGAGGATTTTAAAAAAAGAGTCAGTTGAGATTGAACCATGGAGGCAGAGGGTTGAGTTTTCTACCGTTGAGGAGAGTTGGAATTTGACCTTTGAAAGATGTAGTTGGAATTTTCGGATCTCAACCGACAGAGATCTTAAACAGTCCTAGATGCGTCGTGCGTAGAGGTGGCGTCAGATAGAATGGTTAACAAAGACTTTTAAGAATTGCGTCTCTCTCCTCGTGTCGAAGAACCGACGACAAGAAGTTAATAAACCGTTCTTACCTGAAACGACAGAGTCCGCCTGTATTGTATTTGAACTTGCATATGTATTTAAATATGTATTTGTATTTGTATTGTGTGTTTTGTAATTGCATATGTATGGTATACAACAGTTCCTAAGAGCCCATAGATGAAAAACCCGAAAACGGCGTTAAAAAAGCATAGGAAATTGGATGCAGTGGATGTATCATGTCGCGCTGGTAGCACGGATATCCCTGACCCTCTCTCGCTACTCCTCCCTATCGTTCATCGCCCCAGGCAGGTCTTCAGGACAATATCCCGTATCCTCACATAGCTGCTGAATGTATGTTCGTGCTGGTCGTCCTGCTTTTGCACGGCCATGTGTGGGGGTCCATAAGAGTACATCTCTTATGAGTTCGTCCCTGCTTCTCCAGCAGTGTCCTGCATGTCTGGTTCGTCTACCTTGAATAGTTTTCGTGATAGGAGGCAGGTGGCCGTACAGTTGGTGTCTTGTGGGGTGTAGCCGCCAGGACTTGTTTAAGATTGCACGTAACATTCTTGTGTAATTGCCGTCTAGCTTCTTCTCCAGGCGTTTTGTTAGAGTCCATGTAGTGCACCCGTATAGCAGTATCGATGTGACCACTGCCTGGAAGAAACTGCGTTTCATTTTATCGGTTAGGTCTGATTTCCATATAATCGATAGCCTATTGATAGCTGTCCATGCTTTCGTTAACCTCGTGTCGATGTCCTTTTCGGTTGATTCGACGCTGCTTCCTAGGTAAGTGAATTTGTTTACTAGTTTAAGAGGGGTTCCGTCTAGAGTGGAGATGTCCCCCTTTTGATTATAGCACATATATTCCGTTTTGTGTGCATTAACATAGAGGCCTGTGCCTGCGGCTGAGTGGATGCAGTAAGCTAAAATAACAGTTATATACTCCCAAGATATCGTGGGAGATGATAGCACAATCCGTTATCCCTCTTCCGCCTATGACTCACACAGAACACCCACTTTCGTTACTTTTTAGACAGACCTCGTATATATATGTATGTATGTAAGTGTGGAAAGAGTTCATAACAAATTTCTATCAGCATAATATATATTTTTTATCAGCATAAGTATTTCTCTCCATATATATATATATATTGTCATCCACAGACAGACTGTTTCGTTCTATCAGAACTGTTCAGTGTAACTAGACACGTTGGACGCTCGAAGCCAGGATCGAAACCTATCCAACTTTACGTTAGACTACACCTCAGACCGCTCGGCCAACAAGCGTACCACGTTTGGCTAAGGGAATTTGTAAGGTATTATGTACTTACAGCAGCGGCTGTTTGTTTACATTTTTATACCCTATCGGCTACCAGAGAGCTCAGTTCTTTCGAAGAGCTTTGCATTATGCGAGCGGCGGACGAAAATTCCTTCACAGAGTGCTCAACCCCCATATATATATATATATATATATATTTCTTTAAGAAAAAACAAAAACCGGTCACTTTAGGATTATAAATTTATTCCATCCTGTTATGTGTTTCTGATGTAAACCAAAAACACGAAGAAAAATTTAACAGGACTTCTTCAGATCTTATGGATAAAATGAATCAGAATAGACACGGGAGGGGAAGGGTGATAGGTGATGGAAGAGGGGTGAAGAGTTATCCCCTCGTTTTTTCTCACTTCGGTTTTTTTATTTTATTTATTTTCATTTTTTATTTTATTGTCGGTTGGAATTATAGTAATTTAACTTCTTTTTTTTTTGTTACTTATTTTATTTATTTTGTTCGTGTTTTTGGTTTACATCAGAAACACATAACAGGATGGAAATAAATTTATAATCCTAAAGTGACCGGCTTTTGGTTTTTCTTAAAGAAATTATTGCTCTGTAATATTAATTACATTGAGCTCTTGACCAGGAAAATTTAAATGTTCAGGTTTTGAATGATTTTCTTGTCCTGATGGAATTACTCCCAACTCTGGTTTAACTTGACCGAATAATACCTATATATATGTATATATAATATTCTAAAATCAAACATTACATTCCTTCTAACCTTATACATACATATATATATATGTGTGTGTGTTAGTGTGTGCCCCTCTGTGTGTGTGTGTGTGTGTGTGTGTGTGTGTGTGTGTGTGTGTGTGTGTGTGTGTGTGTGTGTGCATTTCTTTTTCTTCAGAGTTTTGTGATATTCTTACGATAGTAGAACGACAAACAAAAACCCAGTGCACTTTCGAACTTGCAAGTCGTCACTTTTCTTCAAATGATAACGAAGATAAAATAGAATAGGTCGCCATTTTTTATTGAATAATTCATTTCAAAGATGAACATGAAAGTGTCACGCCTTTGGCTGGAATGATCTTCATGACATCTGGCCAGAATATGTCTTGTCTCAAGATCTCGTCTGTGTGGACGAACTGAAACGACAATGACATATTGATTTATAGATCAGTGAAACTTATAAGCTTCATCAAATACTGGGAAGGAAACGGAAAAACGAAATTGTTCGGAGTAAAAACAATTATCAAGTGCATCGTTTTAAATAAATTAACACTTGAAAAAAAAAAACTGAAACAAAAATTTCTGTCTTCTCAACTATCGATCTTAGTCTTTAAAATCTATCTACTTAAAACTGCCCAAATCTATCTATCTATCTCGGTTTGTTTTCTATCTCTCTCTCTCTCGATCTATCTATCTATCTCTTTCTCTCTGTCTCCCCCCCCTCTCTCTCTGTCGCAATATATATATATATATATATATATATATACATATATATATATATATATATATAGGTTTGACTAGAATGATATTTATATTTCACAGAAAAAAAACATTCTGTCTTCTCATCTATCGATCTGAGTCTTTAAAATCTACTTAAAACTGCTCAAATCTATTTATCGATCTTAATCTTTAAAATCTACTTAAAACTGCTCAAATCTATTTATCGATCTTAATCTTTAAAATATACTTAAAACTGCTTAAATCTATTTATCGATCTTAATCTTTAAAATCTACTTAAAACTGCTCAAATCTATTTATCGATCTTAATATTTAAAATCTACTTAAAACTGCTCAAATCTATTTATCGATCTTAATCTTTAAAATATACTTAAAACTGCTCAAATCTATCTATCGATCTATCCATCTCGGTTTGTTTTCTCTCTCTCTCTCTCTCTCTCTCTCTCTCTCTCTCTCTCTCTCTCTCTTCTCTCTAAATTCATATATATATATATATATATATATATATAATGTTAGGTTTGACTACAATGATATTGATATTTCATTTTTGGTTAAGGATAGTGATAATGTAATAGCTATCTATCGATCTATCTCAGATTATTCTCTCTCTCTCTCTCTCTCTCTCTCTCTCTCTCTCTCTCTCTCTCTCTCTCTCTTAATATATACATATATATATAATTTTTGGTTTGGCTACAGTGGTATTAATACTGTATTTTTTGTTACAGATGATAATACTGTAATAGCTATCAAGCTATTTAGCAAGATAGATAGATAGATAGATAGATAGATAGGTATTATCACACTGAGATAATCATTTATAAATGAATCAAATATCGGCATTAAATAACCCACAAGCTGTTGATAAGCCTTTAAACAAATAAATCAATAAACAATAATTTCTCACTTACATGTTCTTCTGCCAGACTTACCAAAACTTGATAGACATCGAAAACACCAGGTGGTAAATGGTAAAGTATTACTCAAATATTTTCGATTTTTGTTTGGAAAACCTAAACCCGGGGTTGCCATTAAATATTTATTTCGAATTTTCCGATATTTCTAACTTTTATTTCCTTTTTTGTTTTTGTATATCTTTTTGATAATATCTACTTGTCAAACGCTACTGCAAACCGTATTTATTAATACATCACATTGTATTTCTATCTATCTATCTATCTGTCTATCTATTCCTCTGTCACCTGTCTCTCTCTCTCTCTCTCTGTATATTCATATCTATCTATCTATCTATCTATCTTTTCCTGCCTCACCCCACCTCTCTCTGTCTCTCTCTCTCTCTCTCTCTCTGTATATTCATATCTATCTATCTATCTATCCATCTATCTATCTGTCTTATCCTCCTTCACCTCTCTCTCTCCCCGCTCTCTCTCTCTTTCTCTTTCTCTCTCTCTCTCTAATCTATCTATCTATCGATTCCTCCGTCACCTGTCTCTCTCTCTCTCTGTATATTCATATCTATCTATCTATCTATCTATCTATCTATCTATCTTTTCCTGCCCCACCCCACCTCTCTCTCTCTCTCTGTATATTCATACCTATCTATCTATCTATCTATCTATCTGTCTTTCCTCCATCACCTCCCCCTCTCTCTCTCTCCCTCTCTCTCTAATCTATCTATCTATCTAATCCCAGTTTGTTACTATCTAACTATCAGTATATATATGATATTAATCAATCTATATTAAGATGTTTATATTTATCTTTTTGTATACATATCTATATTTCCATTTAGCTTTCTCAATATCTTCATTATCAATCGATTTATTAATCTATCCTAGTACGTTCTATCTATGTTCGTTTCTACATATCTCATTCAACCCATAACTATCTATAAATTTATCTATCCACCTATCTCAAAATGTTAATATCAATCTATCTCAGTCTTTGAATATTCATCAATATATATCTATTCCAGCATTTTCCTATCTGTAATTCAATCAGTCTCTTTTTTGTATTTTTTACCCCAGCTCATATAAATCTATCTTCACACTGGGTTATATATTAGCATATATATAATGGCTGGAGAAGAAGCTAAACAGCAACTACACAAGAATGTTCTGAGCAATATTAAACAAGTCCTGGCGGCAACACCCCACAAGGCACCAACTATACGGCCACCTGACTCCCATCACGAAAACTATCAAAGTTAGACGAATCAGGCACGGAGGACACTGCTGGAGGAGCAGTGACGAGCTCATCAGTGATGTACTCCTAAGGACCCACACATATGGACGAGGTAAAGCAGGACGACCAGCTTGAAGATTCGTACAGCAGCTATGTGAGGATATGGGATGTAGCCCCGAAGACCTGCCACAGGCGATGAATGATAGGAAAAAGTGGCGAGAGAGGGTCAGGGATATCCATGCTAGCGGCACGACATGATGATGATGAAATATATATATTAAAAAGGGGGACAACGACCGGTTTCTACTGGCATTTTTCAAGTTGTTACTACCAGTAAATTAAAAGGGAGAGTGTAATGGGGGAAAAGAAGAGGAGAGAAAAAAGAGGGGGAAAAAAAGAAAAAAAGCGGAGAAGTCGGAGAGATTAGCAGAAGATTAAAGACCGATGACATTCGACCCCAACAAGCAGTCCATTTGTTTACAAAAGGAGGGTTGAAGGGATCGAGCATAAATGGTCTCCAACACTTTGAGGTGATACAAGAAATGTGACCAACTCAGAATACTGAATCGGTCGATATTGAAATCTACCACGCATTCCCTGTTATTTATCATGTGGTTTGTTCCGGAAGACCCGGATGTGTTTTCACAAGCTGGCCTTTTTTAAGCTCGAGATTCAAAATACGAGCTGGCAAATGCTGCTTGATACGTAAGTCCAACCGGTTAGACGTTCTACCTATGTAGTCACTGCCACAACTACATGTATATTTATATATGACCGAATTTGTAAGGTGGGGAGGTAGGACGTCTTTGCGCATTGAGACAAATGCAGTGCGAGTCAAAAACTTGACTCGCACAGCAGCAGAAAAATAACACTTGCCAACAGCCGTGGTAATACATTTGGCAAATTTCTCACCCCTATTACCTATATACAGCAAACGCAAGTAAACAGGGCACTTGTTAACGGTGCACTTTTTAATCCAATCAAACTTATCAATAACATCATGGACTACGCCATCCAAAACAGACAATGGATATCCCTTTCTAGACAAGGTTGACCTGATGAACTCGATTTCATCATCAAGAAAACACTTGGACGAAATCATAAGGGCACGATGGATTAGAGTTTTAATTAAATTCATTTTGCGCTGCTGAGGGCAAAATGAATCCCATCTCGTATACAGGCCAGGAAAGGTAGGCTTCCTGTATACAGAAGTAAGAAAAGTTGTGGAAGTTTTATGCACAAATACATCTAAAAAGGCAAGTTGATGGTTGGACTCCTTTTCCACGGAAAACTTTAAAGAGGGATGCATAGAATTTAATTGTATTAGAAATGAATAGGCATCATTTTCATCTTTAAATAAGCAAAAGTGTCGTCAACATTACGATAATACATGAGGGGGGGTCTATTTTGGTGAATAAATAAGCCTCAGAAAAACCAACAAAAATATTTTCCAGTGTGGGACGAAAACTCGACCCCATCGCTTGGCTGTCGATCAGCCGGTACATGACGTTATGAGAGCTGAACTCGGCAGAAGAGGAGGCAAAATTCATGAGATGTTTTATATATATATATATATATATATATATATATATATATATATATATATATATATATATATATCCCGGTCGCCTGGGGCTGCAGAATACACCAATTGCCTTTTGCAGAGGGGTAAGATTCTCCCAACGAGTGTCCTGGATATGACACTAGACAATCGTAATGCAGGAGCTTCGTGGTATACGGAGCGCCTCTTCATTGCCATCGCTCCCAGATCCACCCAGGCCCGTAGTGGTAGCACCTGATAGGGTCCTATCTAAGGGTCGAATTGAACTAAAACGCGTACTTATACTAGAATGAATTGTTTGAATAAGAACTGTTTTAGTAAATTGAATAGGTTGATATAGAAATTATTTTACAATAAAACCGTGTACTTACATTTAAACTGCGTGCTCATGCTAAACTGAATTGTTTGAAATGGAACTGTTTTACATTGAATTCTGTGTAAACAAAAGCTATACTTATACAAAACTGAATTGGTTGAAATAGAAATGTTTTTGACAATCATACAGTATTTTTAAGTTGGAGACTGTAGTCGAGGGCGACCCGAAGGCTCACTTTCCAATTGCTACTACACCGAGGTGTAGGGGAGGGCGCTACTCCTTTCCCTGGATTGCTCCACTTTACCATTGATACGTACCTTATAATGCTGAGTGTTAAGCAAGGAGATATCAAGTACCATTTTTTGAGTCTTTGCTATGACTTGACCCGGGATTGAACTCCAGTCTCCTGGACCATTGGCGAACACTCTACCCACTAGAAATGAGCCGGTTCATACAGTATACTCATGCTAAACTGAATTGTTTGAAATAGAACTGTTTATTTGTATAAAAATGTATTTGACATTAAATAACCTTCAAAGTCTGATATGCCATTAAAAAATTCAACCAACCAACCAACCAACTGATACATATATTATCAATATATACCGGACATTAGCACAATCTGAATATGAGCTCAGGTAAAAAATCATACATAATAGTAGTAATCCTAGTCAAGTAAGAACATTAAGTTTATAAGTCCCAAAGATTCACTCTTGATTGTCCAGCAGGACACATAACGTAACGGTTATAGGCGTTGTTTCCCTAAGCTTTTAAGGAGACAATCATCAGGAGGTTGCAAGTCCAATCCTGACTGAAGGCGAATAAAACTTAACACTTGTACCCGGTTATGGCTAACGGAATCAGAACAGGCAACCTCTGTGGATTCAATAAAGGACGTAGTTCGAAGTTCCGTGAAGGTTCCCGAGTTCGACAAACACCTGAAAAAGGCCCGAGGACATATCGGCCGAAACGTTCTGGAAATAAAAATGAAGACAATAATCCGAAAATACTTAATGATAAAAATAGCTAAGGTAACTCAGTCGGTTTTTTTTTCTTTTGCCTATGCATTGGCATTGAGGCAGTGGTTGATTATTTTCAAGCAGGACGAATGTTTTTAGTTTTTTTTCTTAATTTTTTCCAGATATCGGTTTGTAATATCATTGTTTTTTACAAATGGTATTTTCTGGGGGGTTTTTTCACGCCGCCAGAGTTATTGAAGTAGTTATAAAATAAAAATAGTATACCTATATATTGTCATCCACAGACAGACCTGTTTCGTTCTATCATATCTCTTCAATGTGGCTAGACAGGCTAGATTCTCAAAGCTGGAATCGAAACTGGCTGACTGAAACGCTAATCTAAGATTCTACCACTCAGTCACGAGAAAACCAGCGAAAGCGAAGGAAATTTAAACGCTTATGTATCACATTTGTTTTTGTTTACATATATCCGCTCAACGGCTATCGAGTGCTCAATTCATTTGAAGAGCCTTGCTTTACGCGAGTGGCAACCATTGCTTCCCTCGCTAGAGAGCTCAACCCCACAGGGCTAGGGAAGCATATATCAATTATATATAGGACCAATGAAATATATATATATATATATATATATATATATATATATATTTCATTGTTCATATATATAATTGATTGGACTAATACCATCATACAAGTAAACTGAGATAGATGAATAAGAATAAGTAATGGGATTGATATATGTTTATACTTTGGAAAAATCATTCTACAAGAACATCGGAAAAATTCTTCTTATTTGAGGCGTTGTGTGTCTTCGACAAAAGTTGTCAGAGACGAAGTCTACATGAAAAGAGGACTGTCAAGTCACATCAGAAAAAAAAAAATCAGTCTCATAATCACAGAAAATAATACCACTAACTGTATTATTGGTGCTTCAACCGCCCTCTGGATCTGTTTCAAAAAATACGAGTGGTATTCTTGACTGGATAATTGACAGCACCTATTGTTTCATGAATCGTCCCCCCGCCCGCCACATCAGAGTGGGTAGTTTTGCGGTCTCTAAAATTTAAATCATTCTTTATCCTCAGCCTAACTGACTGACCCCTTTCAAAAGTACCAAACTCTTGCATGTGACGATTTCTCACACTCACCGCAAGTTTTTATATGATTGCACCTTTTCTATCGGTCACACTGTCAAGCACCATGTTCACTGTAAAGCGGCTGCTACAACATACATGCTTGCATGGAAGACGAAAGAAAAATAGACAGACACACGCACAAATTTAAAAAAAAATGAATTTACCAACCCCTCCGCTCGGGCAGGATATGACACACGGTCAATTTTTAAGCGGAGTTTAACAGGTTTAAATTCAGAGTTTTCCTAGACTAGTTGCCTCACTAAGGCTGAAGAACTCAGTCTGTCCTACTATTTACCCATAGCTGGAGGGAGAATAATCGGATTCATACCTTTCCCAAGGGTATTAGTGCTATGTGAAATGCAATCAGCCTCGTTCAGGATTTGAACTCGTGTCGCCGGATCCATTTCCTACAACGCTAACCATTACATCGCGGGCACGAATCTACAGACATTATTTTTAACAACTTATATTGTGAATATATCTTATCACACGACTTTTAATTTTCTTTTTTTATTCAAATCTTTATGAACAGGAAAAAAAGTCATGAAAACAGATTTAAGATAAAGAGAATAACAACTATTTGATTCCAATTCCTGACCATGCGGGCATTAGGGGAAATCAAAAGGCTGATACACTTGCAAAAGAAGCAACTAAAATGACAGTAACAACTCTTAAACTTCCATTCACCGACTACAAAACTAGAATCAAACAATACATTAGAAGGAAATGGTAAACATTATGGAACATGTTCTCAAATAACAAACTATATGGACATCAACCCAGTATCAAACTAGAAATTGGAGAACCATTACCTAACCGAAGACAAGATATAATATTAAGCAGAGTCAGAATTGGACACACATACCTAACACATGCCTATCTGCTCAAAGGGAAAACTGCACCCCAGTGTACCTGCTGCAATCAGCTATCACAGTCAACATATATTGGTTGACTGCAAAAATATGAGAAAATTTGCAAGAAATCTGTCCAGGCAACAAACCTCACCCTGCTATTCGAAGATGTATCTGCTCCTCAAAAAATAGAGTACCTAAAAAAAAATAAACTGCTTCTAGCTCCTATAGAACAAGCACTAAATGCTCGAGATAATTGTATTTGTTTTCAAATTATACATATCATATATATGTATAAGCTATGTTTGGCATTGAATGACCCATAGAGGTTGATATGCCATAAAACCAAATCACCACCACCACCATCACCTTGCAGTGGTGTTAGCAGCGAAATGCTGTAAGCCATAGTGAGGTACCAAACTGACCAGCGTCCAATTTTCAATCTACATATCACTCTGCTTGACTTTGGCTGAAGAACAAAGGGTCTCACTCATCGTCTCACCCCACACCCGAAGAGAAAGACAACAATACGATTGTAGTTTTAAATTCGTTTTATTCATTTGTGTACCGAAATTACGACTTCTATAGCCTCTTTATTTATTGCCGCATTAACCCTCCTTGATGTCATCATCATCATCATATCGCGCTGGTAGCACGGATATCCCTGACCCTCTCTCGCCACTCCTCCCTATCGTTCATCGCCCTAGGTAGGTCTTCAGGACAACAACCTGTATCCTCACATAGCTGCTGAATGTACGTTCGTGCTGGTCGTCCTGCTTTTGCGCGGCCGTGTGTGGGGATCCATAAGAGTACATCTCTTATGAGTTCATCTCTGCTTCTCCAGCAATGTCCTGCATGTCTGGTTCGCCTAACTTGAATAGTTTTCGTGATAGGGGGCAGGTGGCAGTACAGTTGGTCTCTTGTGGGGTGTTGCTGCCAGGACTTGTTCAGGATTGCACGCAGCATTCTTGTGTAATTGCCATCTAGTTTCTTCTCCAGCCGTTTTGTTAGCGTCCATGTAGTGCATCCATATAGCAATATCGATGTGACCGCTGCCTGGAAGAAACTGCGTTTCATTTTATCGGTTAGGTCTAATTTCCATATAGTCGATAGCCTATTGATAGCTGTCCATGCTTTCGTTAACCTCGTTTCGATGTCCTTTTTGGTTGATTCGACGCTGCTTCCTAGGTACGTGAATTGGTCTACTAGTTTAAGAGGGGTTCCTTCTAGAGTGGAGATGTCCCCCGTTTGGTTATAGCACATATATTCCGTTTTGTGTGCATTAACATGGAGGCCTATGCTTGCTGCTGCTCGTTCCAAGCTATCTGCATAGCTCGTTGATGTAATGGGAAAAAAAGACGTCTTAAAATGAAAAAGAAGTATGTACATAAGAAGAAGATGAATTTCCTATTTGCTATTCGCCCCAGAGAAGAAGACAGAACGACATGGAACAGCGATAAAAAGATGGTTTGGTTTGGTTTGGTTTAGTTTCTTTGTTTAATGACCTATCAATCTTTGAGGGTTATTTAATGCCAAAGCTATTCTTGTAGATGAACAGTTGTGGCACTATTTAACCCATAGCTGATTGGGTTAAGGCTTCTACAGCTTTACCTTTATGTTCATTTAATGGCATATAAACTTCTTATGGGATATTTAATGCCGAATTTCGATTTATTCGTAAATATTAGATTCTAATCATAACAAAATTTTCGATATTCCAATGCATTTCTTTTATATCGCAATTCTTTTATTTATTCATAATCATTTGTTTGCACAGTTATATGATATAAGCCTTTCCAATTTAATACTAACAGTAAGAGTTCCCGAGGCGAAATGTTTAACATTCTAGACTACAGTATCGTCTAAAGCGAGTTCAAACTAGAAACGCCCAATTACGTTCACTTTCGAACTAATAGTAAAGTTGGCGACCATAGTCGAAGGTGACCCGAAAGCTCCCTTTTCGATAGCTACTACACCAAGGTGTAGGGGAAGGCACAACTACTTATAATGCTGAGTGTTAAGCCAGAAGGCATCAAGTACCATTTTTGAGGCTTTAGTATCACTCGACCTGAGATTGAACCCCGGTCTCCCAGGCCATTGGCAAACATTCTCACCATTATGCCTACGTTCGGTTTGGGAAAAGTTTTCAACCCCTGATTCCACTTGCCTATCTGCTCAAAGGGGAAACTGCACCCTAGTGTACCTGCTGCAATCAGCTACGGGTGCAGCAACATATATTGGTTGACAGCAAAAAATATGAGAAAATTAGCAAGAAATCTTTCCAGGCAACAAACCTCACCCTGCTATTCGAAGATGTATCTGTTCCTCAAAAAATAGAGTACCTAAAAAAAAATAAACTGCTTCCAGTTAAATAGTAAAACTATCGTTTTTCAACAAGGACGGCATTGGTATCAAATAGCCCACTAAGATTTATATGCCATTTAACAAAGAAACAAAACCATCTTTCATCGGGGTTATACACTATTCTGTCTTCTTTTCTGGAGTGAATAGCAAATACCAAATTTATCTTGATCTTGTATGCATACTCCTTTATTCTTTTTAAGACGTCTTTTCCATTATGTAATAGGTTCGTACGACAACCAGGAATCAACCATTGAACTATAGATGGAAAGTAAGTATGGAGCTTTTGACTGCTCTGGGCTAACTGATTTAAAGTCAAAATCTAATTTCTATGATTTTAATCACCTGACTTTATCAATCCTCCAATGAGAATTTAGCTTTTAAACTGCCCCTAAAGGTTATTGCTTGTCAATTACACTTGGTTGAATTCAGCTAACTACTGTTTTTGAGTGCTTGACTTTAAATCTATTCAAATAATACACTGCATCCCAAATAAAAGATTCTGCCAATGACGGAAGGACGTTTTTTCGCCACGACCCAGTCCACAAATATTATATATATATATATATATATATATATAGTCATCCACAGACAGACTGGTTCGTTGTATCACAACTCTTTAGTGAGGCTAAACACGCGAGACGCCCCAAGGCATGATCGAAACCAGCCTAACTTTACGTCAGGCTGATGACATACCCCTAGAACAAGCCTACGATTCAAATTTAGCTCGAAAATTAATGCATATATATCAAATTTTGTTCGTTTACATTTTCCGCTATCTGATGCTGGAGTACTCAATTAGTAAGAAGTACTTTTTCATTTCACGATTGGCAACTTTTATATTTTTTCGCCAGAGTGCTCAACCCACCTGGGTGGAGAAGCGTATATATATATATATATATATATATAGTGTCTCAATATACATGTGACACATGTGATTGCTATTAACTCAACTAAAAATAATGTTCTATTCTTTTTTATTTCAGAAATAGTATACTATAACAACTATTAATCCTTGATCACAATGCCTTGGACATGAGAAGAAAAGTATTTAGCGTCACTACTTATCTGGAAATAAAAAAATCATTCAAATCTATCTCAAAGTAGATGTAATCCATTAAAATGATAATGTTTACTTATTGTAACAAAAAACTCAAAAAAAGATTGCATGTCCTGGAAGCTGATATAATAACAATTAAAAAATATTAGTTTGATATATTTAGCTTAAAGGATGTATATTTTACTGGGCGTGTTCCAAATGACCGCCATTGCGCTTGTCTCAGTTATAATTATCTTATCAATGGGTGGCATCTATTTTGAGACACACTGTATATACCAGTGTGTGTGTGTATGTGTGTGTCTATGTGAAAAACTGTAAATAAATCTCACTGTATAAATATATACAAGGGTGAAAAAACACAATGTCTTCAGAGTATGATCAAACTTATTAAATTATTTGCCAACGTTAAGCGTTTCGATATTTAGCTCTTCCTCTGGGCGAATAAGTTTTTAAACGAAACGAAAAAGATGTGAAAGTTTTAAAACATTCAATTCCTGTTAGAAGTGTTCTGTTTAAAATTTCTGTGTTGTTCATTTCCGTATATATATATATATATATATATATATATATATATATAATATTTGTGAAACAAGGTCAATTTTTAAGCGGAGTAAGAATAGTTTCAATGAAGATTTTTCCTTCTCCTACATTTCTTTAAACAATGTTAAAGAAAATAGTCTGTCCAACTATTTACCCATAGGTCCATGCTTTTTCCAATGAAACGCAAACAGCTTCTTCAAGGATTCAAACTAAGGTTTTCGGTTGCTTTTCGAACAACGATAAATATCATACCAAATGCGCCTCCAGGTATATATATATATATATGTGTGTGTGTGTGTGTGTGTGTGTGTGTGTGCGTGTGTGTGTGTGTGTGTGTGTGTGTATACGTTCATATAAGAGGTTATATTCACCTTCATATAAATTTACCATTCCTTTATTTCGAGCGCTGTCTTCTTCACAATGGCCCGTCTATTGAGTGGGGTGGGCTCGCTCCCAGGGAACTATCATTTATCTGTGAGAGGCAAGCGCATTTATGAAGATATTGCATCCAACAGAAATAATTCAATGGCTTTTATTTATACCTTGCTCACGTGATAGATGATGCAACATAGCAAACATATATGAAGCGAAGACATATTGGGAGCTAAAGCATATGGCCAGTTGGAGATAGGAGAAAACATCGATATTAATAATTGATAAGTATTTGACCATTCTCTTTAGACAGCTAAAATTGTTTAATGCTGAGCGATTAAAATTTCAATGCAATTTTAAGGTAAAATCAGTTTCCTCTTTTTTTTATAGGAAAATCAATGTGTTTCTACAACATAGATTATCTTTTTGACTAAGGCAAAATACTTTCTTTAGAGAATTTTTTTCCATGAATGAAAACTCTACATCGTTTGGAATTGATTTATATAAAAATTATTTTAATCCCGTAAAAATATTTCTTTGGGGCAATTCAATATGGTGGCAAATCAAACAAAGTCCTCTAGACTTGAACAGAGGTCTGTCATCAAATTTTCTGTGGCTAAGATGTGCAAACCATATGAAATTTACTGAAGGATGTGTGATGTGCATGGAGAAGGATGTTTTAAAAAAAGAAAAGCAGACAAATGGGCTAATCATGGATGTGCTACTACGATTTTGAGTCGGAAAGACAGTTGATGGATTTGCAGCACGCTGACTTTTCAGGTAAAGAAAAAATAACGGGTGCAGCAAGTCAGTAAAGAAGATGATGCTGACAGTCTTCAAGAACTGTCAGTATAAAAAAAATCTTGATTTTCTTGAAAAAGGCGTAACTATAAACCGCGCTTCTTATTGCCAATACCCCAGGTAAAATTCCCCTCATTCATCGAATATCCCTTATACACACACGCATATATATATATATATATATATATATCATGTCACGCTATCAGCACGGATATCCCTGCCACTCTCTCGTTAACCCTCCCTATCGTTCATTGCTTCCGGCAGGTCCTCAGGGCTACGTCCCGTATCGGCAGAGAGCTGCTGTATGTTGGTTCGAGCTGGCTGACCTGCCTTTTCACGTCAATGTGAAGGGGTCCACATGAGTAAATTACTTATGAGATCGTATATATATATATACATAAAATGGTGGTAAATAGGGGAATCATGATTTATTAGTTAAAAAAAACTATGGTAAAAAGGGGAATCATGTTTTATTAGTTTAAAACTAAAAACAAAAGAATAAATAAATAAAGGGACCCTTTCGTCCGGCACTTTGTCAATATTTACACCGGATATCACTTAAAATATTAGAATAGCAATTTTCAAAAGGAACATCCTGCCTATACAAGAACAAAGTATTTTGATTTATGCATTCCAATGTCGGAGTGATGCTGACAATGAATGTTGGACTACTCAAACACTGGATGTTCAAGAGAGACAACAGCTATCTCGAATTCTACTTAAAAACGGTCTCAAGAATTATCATCCGGGTTCTCTCAAGCAAAAGAATCACCAATTGGTGAACAATTGTGCGAGAGCTATATATGCCGGGCAAACTATTTGGACCCTTGTTTCTCTGTCTTGTACAAGGCCAACAACAGGAAGCATCTAGCTGTTCTTGAATCAATAGCCATCAGGCTATTATAATAAACCCATCCTGTGCAAGTAGAAAAGACCTCTTACTGAGCTTTGTCTGTTTGTGGAGTGTTTTTATAACTCTCCCCCTTTTTCTTCTCCGGCTATTGAACAATATTCATCCCCTTCGCCAATTGCTATTTTAATATTTTAAGCTATCTCCAGTTAAACTATTGACAAAGAGCCGGACGAAAGGGTCCCTTTATTTATTTTTTTTTTTTAGTTTTTTTTTTTTTTGCTTGTTTTGTTTTTAATTAATAAAATATGATTTCCATACATACCATCATTATGATATTCTGTGGTACAAAAAATTTGTTTATATATATATATATATATATATTATTTCTGCGGGTGGAAAATTTCGGTGATGTTAACGTGTGTTGAAATCTCTCAAGAATATTTGCATTCCAATGCCATTTTCTTTCATTTGTCCAACAAGAAACTCTCCCCACCCCCAGAGCATATGATATCAATCTATTTATATCTTTAACAATTTTTCTTTCTTTTTCTGCCGTATTAAGTCACTCCTTTTAGCTGTTCAATGTGTCTAGATAGGCGTTATTACCGATTGCCGATTACCACAGTCAAGAGGTCGGTAATCCTAACGTTTAGTTTTGGAAGATTCGGTAAAAGGAACGTCAGTGTTGATTGGAAATCATCGACAAGGAAAATAGGGATTCCTCTTCCGCTACAGGCGTTTGAAGAGTTATTCTTTACTCTAGGAAAATTATTTCAGCTGTTGATAATCCTTTCCACATGGGATATCAGGTTTGCCTGAAAGGCACGGTCTTTTGTCAGAAAGCCGTAATTTAAGAGGACTGGTTATGGAGTTGACTAGCTGGAGTTTTAGGGGAAAATTAATGTAGGTTCCATCTTGCCTGTAGGGGAAGAGAATCAAGTGAGCCAGTGGATTCGATTAGTGAGAGAGAGAGAGAGAGAGAGAGAGAGAGAGAGAGAAAGCATCAAAAACAAATAAGAAGTAGAAGACATATGTAGATTCTCATTGCCTTCATTGACGCCATTTTTTATTCCTGAAGAATTAGCTGTTTTATTTTCTTCTTTTCGCTTCGACTTGTTTCCTCTTTTTTTCCTGCTTCCATTCCTTAGCCTTTTATTGTTCTTTCTTTCGTTGTCCTTTTCTTTCTTTCCTTTCTTTCCTTTCTTTCTTTTTCTTTTTTTTTCGTTCTTTTCTTATTTCTTTTCTTTCTTTCTATTTATATATATTATTTATTATTGAAATCCCGTGGAATGTTGTCAGGGAGAAATTGCAACACTGTTCATTTGTTGTCAGCTCATGCAAAACTGTGACTCGTCTTACCCAAGCCTTCACCACTATAAAAACAAACAATAATCTCTTCATACACTCCAGGCTATTCAAATATTTAACTGAACTGAGTTATATTTATATGCAGATATCATCTGCTTCAAAAACAAAGAACAACTATACCGCCTAAAAAATATGACTTCTGAACGAGGCCTGATTTCGGGACAAAAGCATCATTACCATTAAACATAATTTTATCGGTGCATGCATATATTGTATACCATTATCAATTAAATCACAACCAATTAAAAAGCAATTTTTTTAAAAATTTAAGTCAGCAATGTAGCTGTATGACGTAAACTAATAAAACTGTTACTCAGAGTTTCAGGCACTTCCGTAATCCTCAGGAATTTAGAAAAATAAACTATATATATATATATATATATATATATAACTGTTCATGTTTTTTTACGTTCCCGTTTTTCCAGGATATTATATATTCTCCCTCTCCGCTAGAGACACCCAGAGGGCAGTTTTCTTTTGTTGTACTGTTCATACTTTATATATATATATATATATATATATATGTATATATATATCACGACTCTTAAGTATGGCTAGACACGTGAGATGCTTCAGATCAAGAATCGAAACCCGGTTGACTTTACGTTCGTCGAATATCTTAGCTCAGAGCAATTGTCATTCTCTACGTTAGTGAAGGAATTTTTTTACATATACTTTTTTACATATACGTAATCGACTGCCGGGAGTCCTTAATTCTTGTGAAAGCTAATGCGTTTCTACTTATTTTAGCTCTCCACCAGGAAAATTTAAATATTCAGCTCCTGAATGATTTTCTTGTCCTGAAGGAATTACTCCCAACTCTGGTTTAACTGGACCGAATAATACTCATATATATATATATATATATATATATATATATATATATACGAGGATCAATAAATAAGTTTCCAGACTTTTTTCGTATGAGCACCACTATTGATAGAATACACATGAAACTCTAGTCCCCTTTGAAGTAACCTCCCGCGGCTGCAATGTACTTGTTGTACCGTTCCAATAACTTCTGGAAGGCCACATAGAAGTCCTCTTGTGTGAGCGTGTCAATGACTTTCGTCACAGCCTCTTTCATCTCCTCAATTGTCTCATAACGACAGCCACTGGGCTTAGGGAATAACCAAAAGTCACAGGCAGCAAGGTCGGGACTATAGGGAGGATGAGGAACTGTCTTAATGTCCATCTTGCTCAAATAGTCTGTGACAAGGATGGAGTTGTGGACTGGTACATTGTCCAGCTGGAAATGCCACTGACCCGATTTCAAGAGTGCTGGCCTCTTCCGACGGAATCTCCTCCTGAACTCCCTTAAAATCTCAACATAGTAACCCTAACCTTTTGGCCAATCAACTCTGGTCTATTGACTTCCTTACTCCTCCCACACCTCTCACTATCCCTCACAGACTCCCTGGCTTCCTTGAATCTCTAATGCCACTCAAAAACTGATGCTTGATTCATGCAAGATGGTCGAAAAGCAGTCGGAAGCCTTCCATACGTTTCTGTGGCATTTTTTCCAAGTTTAAAACAGAATTCTATTGCATATCGTTCTTGTAAAGTGTCCTCACGTCCAGATTGCATTTTTGAAATTCACCAGCTGTGACAATCAGGATTTAGTAGGGTGTATTCCAATTGCTGTTGTAGCTGTTCATTTGAACCTGAAATCATAAAAATTGGTCAGTCATCTCATAAGATATGTAGCAATAACATCCTGAATGTTCAAGAGTCTACGACAATTTTAAATGCCTGTACAAAAAAAGGCTGGAAACTTATTGTATTCACCTTGTATGTATATATATATATATATATATAGTCATCCACTGACAGATCTGTTTCGTTCTATCAGAACTCATCAGTGTGGCTCGACATATTAGCTTCCCGTAGCTGGTATCGAAACCCGGTTGACTCAAACGCCAATCCAAGCTTCTAACCCTTCAGCCACGAGGAGCAAATAGGATCGAAGTAAATTTTAAACGGTTATGAATCACAATTACTATTGTTTACATACATCCGTTTAACGGCTACCGAGACCTCAATTCATATATGAAGAAGCTTGCAATAACCGCTAATGGCAACACGATTACTACATTCACCGGGGACCTCAACCCTACGGGGGTAGGGGAGTATATATATATTCATTTATTTACATTATAAAACGAATAGGACCGCGAGTGAATTTGGTATGTTAAATTTCATTCCATATAGCTTTGCTCTACACGCGTTTCAGGCTTTATAGTGATCTTTTGTCTTTTAGGCTTTTATGGGTTTTTTAATATATATATATATATATATATATATATATATATATATATATATATATATATATATAGTTTGCTATATTTATGAAGAGTCCTCAATATCATTGACAGTCTGCTAACATCATTCGACTGACAAACCTACGCGAATGAGTCCGAGTCTCACTGGGCCCCTCATTCATATGGCCTTGTGTCACATCAAAGCAAAAAACCTAGTAAATTACTAAATATTCTCTGACGAGAGCAACAACCAGGAAACATACACGTATTTAAAAACGTATTTAAAAAAATTTTTTTAAATATAAATCTCTTCGTGGACCCGTTCACTTTAATATATATATATATATATATATATATGGGCGGGAATAAAAAGATATGAGCAAGAAGTTGGTGTCTAATCCTGATGTAATGACATTTTCTGGTGTCATGTATACTTATGTATCTAAAAGAAATTTAACAAGACTCACAAAACCTTCTGCAACTAAAATCTTGCCAATAAATTAACCAATACCTCTATTTATTTATTTATTCATGTATTTCTTTAGGAAAACGTTGCGATAAACCCTATTTCTAATATCAAACTTAATTTACTTAGTTAAAAGAAATTATAGGTTTTATATGATTTCCATTTAAGATTAGAATTTAGTCTTTATCTAATTTATTGATATTTTCTAATGTATTTTCTGAATACTACCATTCTAATTACCTTTAAAATCATCAATATCTTGATAATAACTAATAATTATTAATAATTATATTTTTCTAATGAAATATAACTATTATTATAATTATTACTAATTTAATATTATCTTTATCATTATTGTTATTATTATTGTTATTATTATTGTTGTTGTTACGGTTATTACATTACAAATGATATTTAATAGTAATTGTGTTACCATTAATTTTCTCCTTCAATCACGATCAATTTATCTGTTATTAACCTTTTTCATATGAGCTTAAATCTAATTTTATGATGAGATTTAAATATTAATTCAGGATGTTTAATAGTCGCCTTGTAGATTTATATCTAATGATAATTATTTTTTCTTCGGGCAAAAGTTACATCTACTGTAGAAGCTTTCAGGAGTAGAAGATTTCTTTTAAAAAATCTTCTCTTAATTTGTGGAATTAGGCCCCTATCTCTCAAGCACCCTAATCACCTCGATAGCACTTTTTTGTTTTTGGGTAAAGGTTTGGAAAGAGAATGTCTATGATTGAAAAACCTCTATTCTCAATTTTTTGCTCAGGTTCCATTGTACTCTCTCTCCTTTTTACTATTTTCCATGGGAAAAAATTGCTTCGTAGACCAGTTTCTCGGTATTACATATTTCTCCCATGGAACAATTTTCTTCACTTTTACAATTACAAAGTAAATTATTTGTTCGCTGATTATTATCTATTACCTATTTGTCAATACAATTCTTGTAATGATTATAAAATATTTTAGATATATTATTTCTGTAAGAGTAACTAATTTTTAGGGTATTCCAATTAAAAATGTTATTCAATGGGTTGTCCTTGTTGAAATGTCTATTAACTTGATGAAGTGCTTGCCAATATTAATATTAGAAAATTTACTGAAAGAGGGTTAAACCAAATTACCTTTTTTTCCTGTGCTTAGTTTTTTTTATTATTACAATATCATTGTCACTATCTTCAAGTTTATCATCATCATCATGTCGCACTGGTAGCACGGATATTCCTGACCCTTTCTCGCTACTCCTCCCTATCGTTCATCGCCCCAGGCTGATCTTCAGGACAACATCCCGTATCCTCACATAGCTGCTGAATATATGTTCGTGCTGGTCTTCCTGCTTTTGCACGGCCATGTATGGGGGTCCATAAGAGTACATCTCTTATGAGTTCGTCCCTGCTTCTCCAGCAGTGTCCTGCATGTCTGGTTCGTCTAACTTGAATAGTTTTCGTGATAGGAGGCAGGTGGCCGTACAGTTGGTGTCTTGTGGGGTGTTGCCGCCAGGATTTGTTCAAGATTGCACGAAGCATTCTTGTGTAATTGCCGTCTAGCTTCTTCTCCAGCCGTTTTGTTCGCGTCCATGTAGTGCACCCATATAGCAGTATCGATGTGACCGCTGCCTGGAAGAAACTGCGTTTCATTTTATCGGTTAGGTCCGATTTCCATATAATCGATAGCCTATTGATAGCTGTCCATGCTTTCGTTAACCTCGTGTCGATGTCCTTTTCGGTTGATTCGATGCTGCTTCCTAGGTAAGTGAATTTGTTTACTAGTTTAAGAGGGGTTCCGTCTAGAGTGGAGATGTCCCCCTTTTGATTATAGCACATATATTCCGTTTTGTGTGCATTAACATAGAGGCCTATGCCTGCGGCTGCTCGTTCCAAACTATGCAGTAGTGTTTCGGTTTGGTCGGGTGTATTTGCCAGTATCGCTATGTCATCGGCGTAGTCGGCGTCGGTAATTGTTTTTGCAGGGTATCTTCTGCTCTTTTCTTCGTCAGCTCGAAGCCATTCTCTCTGATTTTGTCAATCGATGTTCTAAGTACGTAGTCTAGACAAATGATAAAGAGGTACGGAGCCAGCGTGTCTCCTTGTAGTACTCCTGCTACTATGTCGAAGTATTCCGTGTCTCCATCTGGTGATCGTACTTTTACATTGGTGTTTCTATTGAGAATTGTTATTGCTGCTACTGTTTCTTTAGGTATGCCGTACGCTAGTAGGATTTGTTCCATCTTTCCTCTGTGAATGGAATCGGAGGCCTTAATAAAGTCGACAAATATTAATGTCGCTTGTAGGTTTTTTGCCCGTACACCTTCAAGCATTCTACGGGTGGTTAAAATTTATGAGATCGTGGATCTATTTCTTCGGAAGCCATTTTGGTTTTTCCTAAGTATGTTGTCGATTTTGGGTTCTATGCGGTTTCGTAGTAGGGCATTGTAGATTTTGGCTGCTATGGATGTAAGTGTTATGCCTCGGTAGTTTTTGGCTAATCCGAGGTCCCCCTTTTTAGGGAAGGGGAGTATGCATCCCTGCATCCATCTATCTATCGGATTTTGATTGTATACTGCGTTGCAGTGTCGGAGCAGTATGTCGTCGAATTTTCTGGTCTTCCATACTTCTGGGGGAATCTCAGCCAGCCCTGCAGCTTTCCTATTTTTAATTTTTCTGAGAACCGAGTCGAGTTCTTCTTGTGTGAACGGTCCTAGTTTAATGTCTAATTGTTTACTAATTATTCTGGTGATTGGTTCATGTGTTATTTTCGGTGGGTTTCCTAGTAGGTTTTCGAAGTGCTGTGGTGGTTCCACTGCTATTTTCTATGTCACAGTGTTCAGAAACTTTATTGTTTATTCATTGTTCCTGTATTCTAGCCTCTGTTGAAATCGACTTTTTTCTTGGTCCTTATTATAGATTCTCTTATTTATATCGACATTATTTTTGTTAGAACATAGTCTATTAATCCTTAAGTTAAACGCATTCGGTATATACTTGATTATTGATCTAATGTGGCCAGAGTTGATAATAATATAAGTAGGCGTTTGGTTATCGTGGCTTAATGTCTTAAAAGTATTGTTAGATAAATGAAAGGTAATGCCAAAGAAATTAACACTTTTAAGGCGATATGATATTTCAATTTTAAATCTGAGAAACTTGGAGGTTCTTATAATTTTCTAATGCGTTTTCGAAGTTTTGGGGGCATTAATATCTGGGATAAATGTGGAGACATCATCCATATAAACCTATTTTTGTTGGTCCAATAAGAGAAAAGTAAATATATTAAAACCAATAGTTCTGCAAATGAATTTCAATGTGGTATTTTGGAGTTTTATTATCTCGACACATGTTTCGGACACCTTGGTCCTTTCAAAAGACTAATAAAGTCTACATAAAGTCTAATGAAGTTTATTATTTTGTTGAAAATGACCCCGACGTTCGAAACACGTGTTGAGATAATAAAACCCTAAAATACCACATTGAAATTCATTTGCAGAGCTATTCCTTTTAATATATATATATATATATATGTATATATATATATATATATATATATGTATTTATTTTTTAGCACACACACACACACACACATATATATATATATATATATAAATGAAACAACAAAATCATCTGCATGGCCAACAAAGCCACTTCCAGATGGTGGCTCAAGAACTAAATTTCTAATTTCCTTACTGTTATATACCTGTTTCCATCTGGAGCTTTTGTAATCTTTCACTTATTAAAGGTTTGGTTTCTTTGTTTAATGGCATATCAACTCTTTTTAGGTTATTTAATGCTAAAGCCATTCTCCTTGAAGAACAGTAGTGGTACTATTTAACCCATAGCTGGGAGGATAAGGGTGTTCATACCTTTCCCAAGGGTATTTTCCCGAAAGTGAATGTAATAGCGCGACTGGAGTACGAACTCGCGTACTACGATTCCGCAGTCCATCGCTTTAACCATAACACCACGAGGACACCCCCATTTCACTTATTAGAATTACTAAGCAAACAAGCAAGCCATACCTACCTACTTACGTACATACATATTCGTAAACTAAATGATGTTTGAGGATACAGTTATGGTTACAGTCTTAAGAAATGAACCCGATGATCCGAGTTCAAATTCTTGTCAAGACTGTTTTCATTTCACATAGTACTAATATTCTTGGAATACGTATGAATCCAGGTATTCTCTTTTCCGCGATGGGTAAATATTAAGGCCACCTGGATTCTTCAACCTTGGAGCGGCAACTTGTTAAGGAGAAGGAAAACTCTTAAATTCCTTTTAAAATTGATCTTGGGTCATATCCGTCTTGTGCAGGGGGGGAGTAGGTAAATATATACATACATGTACACCACAGAATCAATCAAGCATGTAACCTCAAACAGACTCTCGATCTTTCTTATACAATTGCAAGAATAGTTCCCGCTATTTTAATAAATATATATATATATATATATATATATATATATATATTGAGAGAGAGGGGGGGAACCAAAGTGATAGAATAAAAAGGAATATTTCTTTATAGCTATTCACGTTTTAATGGTTTCCAAATACGTCGACCTTAGTCACCATCAGAAGAAAAATATTTTTGAAGAAAATTTTAAAAATTTAGATTCAGAGGTAATTCTTTTAAATTTAGATATGCCACAAAAGAATCAACGAAAGATAAAATGGTAACATAGCATATCCATTCATTAAATGAAAATAATTCCAGTATCTAAGTCTTTGAACTGACTATATATATATATATATATATATATGTAGAAAAACTGATAACAACGATCCAAGAGGAAGGAATGATTTATTAACGGGTCAACACTATAGCGTTTCGGTTCTACTGAACCATCATCAGGACCATGAGGGGTGATAATAATAATTTTAAGTTAACGATGGATGATTAGAAATTTGAAATACAAAAACCTACGGGAAAATATGTATAGTGAGAAAAAGTTAGCCGTTTAACAGGCAAATCAGCGTTTGATGTTTAAATTATGTCATTTGACTTATTAGGAATATTGTATAGAATTATGTACGTTGTTTAACGAGAAAGATTATGAGACAGAAAGAAGAAAAGAAAGAAAGAAAGAACAAAAGAAGAATGAAAAGCATGGAAATTATGAGATATACGGAAAATATTAACTAAGGATGGAATATATTGTAGCTGTTTAAAATGTGTTTGCTTAAGTAAGGAGAAATATTATAAAAGCCAGGACGAGTATTTAGGGAACTGAGGAATGAGATAGCTGCGGCTTCGAAAATTCGTCTAAGATTTTTATTATGGATGTAAGTAAGCATCTTAGCAGAGTTGAAGTCAATGTTATGATTATGTTGAGAAGTGTGTACGAGTAATGCGTTGTTTGAGTTGCCAATTCTTATGTCTCTTTTATGCTCTTTCAAACGGATATGAAGGTTTCGGGATGTCTCACCGATGTATTTTAGTTTACAATCCTTACAAGGGATGCAATAAACACCGGCGTCAGAAAATATGTTACGTTGAGGGCTGGAGTGTATTAATTCACGGATTGTTTTAGAAGGTAAAGAAGTAGTTTTGATATTGAGTTTATTTAAGTTGTTTGTTATGCTGTGAGAAGAAGAATTGTTTGGCAAAGTTATGTATCTATGGGGGGAATTAGTTTTATCAGATATTGAGTAGATGTTAGTTTGAGATTGATTCTTGTTGTAGATTTTGAGGGCTTTAGATTTAGCATAATGTATAAAGGATTTGGGGTACTGTAGGTTGAAGAAGGAGTTTTCTATGTGGATGAATTCATCGTTTAAATATTTCGAGGAACAAATGCGTAGAGCTCTGAGGTAAAAACCTATGATGATGCCTCTTTTAGTATATAATCCGAGAAAAAAATCCAAAGGGTAAGAATATCTAGTTTAGGTGCCCAATGCCAATGGCTATTGACTGTATAATTAATTCTATATAAAGAACAATTCGATTCTTTGGTGTCATTATACATTCATTTCGGGTCTATTTCATTTAGGTATGGTAGGAACATAACTAGATGGTATTCAAATACTAAACAGAATTTATCTTTCGATATCTGAAAAGGGTCATGATAGACCCGAAATATATATATATATATATATATATATATATATATATATATATGTGTGTGTGTGTGTGTGTGTGTGTGTGTGTGTGTGTGTTGTTTTTGTTGGTTTATTGGTTGGTATTTTATGGCATATCAACTCTTGTGGGTTATTCAATGCCAAATCTTGCGCAGAAGATTTGGGACCACCGGTTTTTTTCTAGTCATTCTCAAGTATCGTAATCATTCACCCGTGACTAGCTGATTTCATTCATGGCAGGTGCCTGTTCTGTTGATTCTCTGTCTGCTTTTTCTTATAATTTCCCCCATCCTTACCCAGAAATTAACCTCCTATCGCTTAAACAAGTTACATTTGAAAAAGTATTCTTTTGAATTTTCCAGAGAACATTTGCGTTACTGAATTCTGAGAGCTTTTATTTTGTCTTGTTGTATAAAAAGATTTAGGATAAAGTTGCGAGAAGAAATTTTCAGTATAGTCATATTATCATTTAAAAATATGAGGAGGAAATCCAAAGGGGTCTTTGGTAAAAACCTATGATTATTCCATTTGTTTTATTTATTTTGGTGTTATAATGTGAGTAAAAATGTACATGGTCATTCTAATTTATTGTAATTGTTTTTTTAGTAAAATGTCCAAAAAAGGTAACGTAATATTTTCTGGTTCATACGTGAAATCAATGAAGATTCAACAAAGCTTAATCTATCTATTACTTTCGTTAAGTTATTATTTTTACTAAAAAAATGCATTGGAAATGATTTTTACTATAAAAATGCATTGGAAATGATTTTTACTAAAAAAATGCATTGGAAATGATTTTTACTATAAAAATGCATTGGAAATGATTTTTACGATAAAATGCATTGGAAATCATTTTTACTATAAAAATGTATTAGAAATGATTTTTACTATAAAAATGCATAGGAAATGATTTTTACTATAAAAATGCATTGGAAATGATTTTTACGATAAAAATGCATTGGAAATCATTTTTACTATAAAAATGCATTGGAAATGATTTTTACTATAAAAAAGTTATTATTATAAGAATCTGTTGGTATTATAAATTCAAAAGGACCTTTTCTTTAAGAAACTCAATGAAAATACATGCAAGGACCCCACTAAAACGTGAAACCAATGGCAAGCAGGATTTTTTTTAAACAAAAAATAACGTTATATCCCAAAAAAAGCAATGTTTCGTGTATAGTGTACAAATTTTAATGATTCTATTTACAGGTTAAAGTAATGTAATATTTGTTTCCTTGTGTTGAGTTTCAAAATGTTTAATACATTTGTTAACAGGAATATAGCAATTTATTAAGCTTTTTTATTAGATGTAGTACAAGGCCGTATGAATGGTGCACTCAGTAAAACTCGAACTTACTCACGTAGGTTCGCTATAGTCTAGCTTGCTAACCATTACATCACCCAGAGCGACCATTTGTTAACAAGAATATTAGTGTTTAATGATTTTATGTTGAGACTGACTAGAGATTTGTTTTCAATGTTTAGATCATTGACATTGTTGCGTAAATTACCGGAATTCTCATGCGGATTGCTAATCGTGCCTAAGAGGGGATAAAATTTCGGATAAAAGTTTTGAGATGTTGTGGGGGATTGGAGATCTAATTTCTGAAATAATTGATCGTCAAGGAATTCAGGGTTTATGGGGTTGATGAAAAAAAGAAAAGTTTTACGTTTGCAAATATTTCTACTAATAAAATCATCCACCGAAGGCCTTGTATGTTTTCGTCTCTGTACATCTCTATACAATTGGATTTAATTCCAGTTGTTCCCATATATTTAATGTATATGTATAAACAGGGTTTGGCATTAAAGAACCTATAAGATTTGATATGCCATAAAAGACAACCAACCCACCCAACTTTTTCATCCTTTTACTTATCTTTCCTTTTTTTATCGGTTCTTCTCCTCTTCTCTTTTCTTTTTTGTTGGGTCCGGGGTGTTTAATTGTTTTTCATAAATCAAATATAGATTTTCTCTGAATTGTTGTTCCTGAATGAATGAATTTAAACAGTATTTTAATCAGACAAAATATGATCCCTGAACATGTATACAGTTCTGCCATCGATTAACAAGGTTATTTATGCCTCTTCGATAAAAGTCTAAAGGTTTTGTTGCCATGAAATATTTAAATGCAGTTTCTACTTCTCTTTTGGAATGGAGTATATTTTTTAAAATGTGTCCAAAAGTTGGAAAAGATCATTGTCGGTGAGTGACAGATTAGGAAAATATGGCGGATGCGGCAATGTTTCATATAACCTTCAAAATTAATTTCGAAAGGAATAATTGAAAAGAGGATATCTTAATCATTTGCAATGTGAATTTTTTTATACAACAACTATCAAAATATGTTTGAACAGAAGTTAAAGAGTTTATACTAAAATCGGACTGTATTTTCCGAACAACCTCATATACAGACAGACAGACAGACAGGGATAGAAGGGGTAGAGGGGAAAGCAAGAGAAAGACATAGAGGGAAATAAAATGAGTGAGTCTTTCTTCATCCCAGTACGTAGGCTTTCAATAACGAACGGGAAAATAGCTGCTGGCTTTTCATCTGTGCACTTCCGGTGAACCGTTCAACTTAAACGTTTAATTTTGTCGCACCGGAAACGAAAGTAGAGAAGCGCATGCGCATAATCCCTCTTGATTTGTTGCAGCAAAAGATACGTTTGTTGGCTTTTTAAGATAATGAACTTTTTCTCCGATCAGATATACCTCATGTGATCCAATTTCTTTGAGATTCAATCTTTTCTTTTTTCTTCTTTTTTTCTTATCTTTTGGGCAAATAGACACGCGGACAAGCAATTATATATATATATATATATATATATATATATATATATATATATATGCCAGTTTTTTACTTATTGGACGTTTTGATGGATGAAAATATCTATCTATATATCTATTTATTTACTCACGTTTATCTAATTATTTATGCCCGGAAACTATTAAACATACAAACCGTCACACACATATATATATATATATATATATATACTTGTATTGACTTAAAAATAATAGATAATTGTGCCCCATAAATTTTAACTTTCACTCCCAGACAAAGATTTTACACACACATTTATACACACAGACAGATCTGCGGATCCTATCTCAGTTTATTTTGATATATCTATCTATTTCTTTTCACATGTCTATCATTATTAAATCATATACTTCGCAAACTGGTGAATACATACACACGTATATACATAGATTCATATATATATATATATACATATATATATATAAGTGAATTTGCCTGAAACTAATAGACTGTTGGACGCGATGAATTTTTTTTTTCCACATTCATGAATTGTACATACAGACAGACAAAAACAAAGACAGAAAACGAGATAGTTTCTCCATATTAGATGCCTTATATATATATATATATATATATATATATATATATATATATATATATATATATATAAATCAAGAGGAATAGTAAAGACAGAAAACGATATATGGAAAAAATCGTTTTAATAAAAAGGTGCTCTAGTAATGGGAAGCAGAGCAATATAAAAATTAAATTTATTTTTAAACAAAACCTAAAAGATGATAAAGTGGTCATGAAGTAAGCAATAGAAGAGTAATGACAGAAGATTATCTTACTCTCTCTCTCTCTCTCTCTCTCTCTCTCTCTCATGCACACAAGCATCCACACTCTTCCTCTCCAGCACGCACACAGGTAAACACTCTCTTTCTCTCTCCATATCTCTCTCTAGCTCTCTAGCTCTCTCTCTCTCTCTCTCTCTCTCTCTCTCTCTCTCTCGTAAACACATATACTCTCTTTCTCTCACTCGTACACACACGCAAACATACACTTTTTCTCTCTGATAAACACATTCTCTCACACAAACACACACACACATACACCACCTCTTTCTCTATCTCTCCATCTCTCTCTCTCTCTCTTTCATACACACTTTCACTTGCTCTGTCTCTCTCTTTCTCTGTCTGTCTGTCTCTCTCTTTCTCTTTCTCCCTCTCTCTCACTCTCTCAGTCCCTCTCTCTCTCTCTATATATATATATATATATATATATCCTTTATTACGGTGAGATTTCATTTTTTCGAGTAATGAACTCTAGTGACACTATTCCTGTAGCCAAGTATGTCAATCCAATTTACTTCTTTCTTCATACTCTCTCTCCCTCACACCCCCCACACACGCACGCACACACACACACACACACACAAACACACATGCATATATATATATATATATATATATATGTGTGTGTGTGTGTGTGTGTGTAGACACTATTTACCAACCCCTCCGCTCGGGCAGGATATGACACAAGGTCAATTTTTAAGCGGAGTTTAACAGGTTTGAATTCAGAGTTTTCCTTCTCCTAGACTAGTTGCCTAACCAAGGCTGAAGAACCTAGTCCGTCCTACTATTTACCCATAGCTGGAGGGAGAATAAGGGGGTTCATACCTTTCCCAAGGGTATTTGCCCGAAAGTGAACATAATAGCGCGACTGGAGTACGAACTCGCGTACTACGATTCCGCAGTTCATCGCTTTAACCATTACACCACGAGGACACCCTCGTGTGTGTGTGTGTGTAGACACTCCGATTTTCATCACCATTTCTTATTCTTCATCATTTTGGTTCTTTTCTCTTTACATCATCCTCTTCTTCCAGCGTCCATTTCCGCTACATTTGAAATTTTTCAAACACTGTCATTGATCAGAAGTAACTAGACACTCCTGTCTCACATTTTCACATAACCTTCGAAAGCGAAATCGTATTTCGTGCTTTTTTGTTGTTTTTGTTTGTTTGGTTGGTTGTTAGTTTTTTTTTGGGCGGGGGGAGGTAAGGTGGTTTTTTGCTTTTGTTTTTGTTTCTCGCCAACACATACTTCCGCTTTTTCTCAAATTTTTCCAGTCAACATAAATGTATTGACCCATCCGCTAATTGGACTGGCTGATAGATAACCGTATACTGTAGCGGACATTTCACTCCCTGGTATCTTATGAAAGATTTCATGAAGGGTGTGTTATAAATTAAAACGAGTTTTGAAGTGATTTGTAATGATAGTTGATTTAATCTGACACAAGGTTATATTAATCAGAGTTATCGTATTTACTAAAATTAATTTGATTTTCTGATGAGAGACTTTAAAGTTACCTTTGTTTTTTAGAATCTTTTTTTTCTTTTATTTGAAAACAAAATGAAAAAATATTCAATCCAGAATTTATAATACATTTTAGCTGCAATCAAGCAATTAACAGTAGATCAAATTTCGACTTTGAATAAGCCATAAGAAGTTGATATGCCGCTATGAAAATGTATATATATATATACATATATATATATATATGTGTGTGTGTGTGTGTGTGTGTGTGTGTGTGTGTGTGTGTGTGTGTGAGATTTTATTTTGACTTGAATAGGTGCTGCAATTTTTTTTTTGTAAAGTTTCATCGCCGTAAATTTTGGAAATAAATAGTATCTAATAGTATTCGTTTTGATTCGGAGGAAAGTAAACTTTTTCTAAAGAATTAGAGGAGCTGATATATAGAGAGTGTCTCAATATATATGGGACACATGTGATGGCTATTAACTTTTCCAATAATAATGTTGTGTTCTTTTTTGTTTCAGATTTGAAAATAGTGTACTATAACAATTATCAATCCTTGATCACAATGCCTTGGACAAGAGAGGAAAAATATTTTGCGTCACTTGAGAAAATTTTAAAGAGAAAATCATTCAAAACTATCTCAATAGATTCAACCCATTAATGTGATAATGATTTATTACTGAGACAAGAAACTAAAAAAATAATGCACTCTCTGGAAGCTGATATAATAACAATTAAGAAAACATTGATTTGATATCTCTAGTTTAAAAGATCTATTTTAAACAGTAATAAATTATTATCATATAAATGGGTTGCATCTATTTTGAGACACCATATATATATATATATATATGTGTGTGTGTGTGTGTGTGTGTGTGTGTGTGTGTGTGTGTGTGTGTGTGTGTGTGACTAGAAGCTTCAAGAAACGTAAAACCTTTCGTTGCCAGCTCGTCCTCATTGTAATATACGAGGGTTTTTTTTACGGTAAAGTGTGCAAATTTTATTCTGTGTTAAAAAGACACGCGAATATTCAGTAAAAAAAAATTACATTCTTCAAGTGGATCCCTATTAAACCTCTACATGCTTCAAGCTAGGATGCTTGTCTTGAAATTATGGTCATAAAGATGGCTATCTGCTGTCAAGACGTGGCTGTCTTCATATATGTATGCAGACTTTATCAATGAACAATAATTAACGGAATATCATCTGACTGCGATACATAAATGATTCTACATAAATCAAATTACTAAATTTTCAAAACTCATAAATAAACCAAAAATTAATGTTTATGTTAATATGATTATTTTGACCTTCTTTTTCTAATTCTTATCAAGTCGAGTCAAAAGTTTATATTCCCTCGACTCGTTCTCTCACTATCCAACCCTATCAATCATTGCACTTGGTAGATCCTCAAGATAACATCTAGTGTTCATACAAAACTGATGACTAGGTTTTTCCTGATCAGTCAACACTGGTGTGGCTATGTGTAAGCATCCATCATTATAGTAAAAATCATTTCCAATGCATTTTTATAGTAAAAATCATTTCCAATGCATTTTATAGTGAAAATCATTTCCAATACATTTTTATAGTAAAAATCATTTCCAATGCATTTTTATAGTAAAAATCATTTCTAATGCATTTTTATAGTAAAAATCATTTCCAATGCATTTTATAGTGAAAATCATTTCCAATACATTTTTATAGTAAAAATCATTTCCAATGCATTTTTATAGTAAAAATCATTTCTAATGCATTTTTATAGTAAAAATCATTTCCAATGTATTTTATAGTGAAAATCATTTCCAATGCATTTTTATAGTAAAAATCATTTCCAATGCATTTTTATGATAAAAATCATTTCCAATGCATTTTTATGATAAAAATCATTTCCAATGCATTTTTAGAGTAAAAATCATTTCCAATGCATTTTTATAGTAAAAATCATTTCTAATGCATTTTTATAGTAAAAATCATTTCTAATGCATTTCTATAGTAAAAATTATTTCTAATACATTTTTATAACTAAAAAATCATTTCCAATGCATTTTTACATTAAAAATCATTTCCAATGAATTTTATGGCAAAAATTATTCCCAACGAACACCGAAAAAACATAGAAATGAAAGACCTTTAGCATATGTTCAACATGCAACAAAAACAACCCTGAATTACTCTCAGAAATAATTAAAAATCTCGAAGAACTTAAAAACAATGAAAAATTTTTTTAAAAACCAAGACACAACAAAAATCATTAAAAGCCAGAGACAACCCAATGTTACATAGCCAGATATGAGTACGTGAAATGTACATATGTTCATAGAATGTTCGTAATGTTCATACGCGTATTGGAATCCGAAAAACACGAAATGGGTTCAGGTACGAAACTTTTATTTACCTTTTTGAGTTTAAGGTTTTTCGACATGAGGAGAGAGAGACACAATTTCTTTCTATGCTGACTTTTCGTACATCGTCAGCTCTCGACACACTGACTCAACAAACGCGCGGCACATTTCGTAGACCCCAACTGGTCTCGCATCGGCGAGACCAAAAATCGACTACCTTCCTCAAGACTCGAATCTCAACCCTCTCGTTCGGAGTTTAAATCTCAACTAACTGCTTTTTTTCAAAGCCCAAAATTCTCAGCTCGTCGCTTCCGAGAATGACGTTATTCACGTCCCCGGTCCTATTATCGATCTGGGGTTTTTAGTGTGACATCTCTGATTGTCACATCCGCCCTGCGCACGCGTGAACACCTACACTCAATGTGTGCACCTAACTAACCCATGCACTAAGCCGAAAGGTTCTCAGCCTAACTAAACCGTAAGGCAAGATATATAAAACGAAAAATGATAATATAAAAAAGTCCCTCCGCAATTATATTACACCAGAAATGTGTAACAAATGCTCCTCTCATCTCTATTTGGGGAACACACAACGCATGGGTTACAAAATGCAAGAATAAACGATGTGGACTATGAAATATAATTATCGAAGGAAAATCCTGCATCTTCAGAAACCAAAAAACGACATTAATTATTAATTAAAATTTAAGGTGCAATTCAAAAAACGTAGTCTTGATAATCGAATATAGTAAATGTAAAAAAGTATACATAGGGTCAACACAAGCTCTAAATAACAGAATATCCTTATACAAAAGTAATATTAGATTACCAGAAAGCAGAAAACACTATGTTTGAAAGCACGTTTATGAATGTAGTAACGGATGTTCAAAATAATGCCAATATACCCAACTGACAACTACACATTACTCCAAATAAAAGAAAAAATCCATAGATGAATTCAACCTATATTAAACAGAACCTTATTATACACACACAGGTGCATGCACATATATATACACACAAAATATACAAACAGAATCACTCAAGGTGGAATGTTAGTAGTCAGTTGGACTTTACATCATATCTACCATCATAGATTATTTAAGGGGAGAATAATAATAAAGGAAACAACAGAAAACAAAAACAAAAATATATACACATACAAGGATATGAACACTCACACATACATAAAATGCACTCTTGTTAACATTTTAAAAACAAACATCTGCTGAGAACAAAGTTTGTCATGAACAATTAACTCCAACCACAACGCTATCAAAACAGTCACCACAATAAAATCCAGAGGGAACGCTCAAACCAGCCATTACTTCCTAAAGATGAATTTAAACGTCAGAAATACTGTTGTATATTGACCTTCGACCCGGCCAAACATGCCATTCCAAAGACGTGGAAGTTGCATATTCCACTGGCGTAGGCTGACAGTATGGGACAAGGTAAAATCTCAGGGTACAATCATAGACTGATGCACTGGAAGAGAGTGATCTGTGAACTGCATGACAGTTATTTCCGCTCGATGACAATCAAACATGCCATTCCAAGGACAGCGGAAGTGACACATCCCGGTGGCCAGTTATGGGGACATATTGAGTGGGCGGTTGAACTATAATATAACTCGGTGAAGACAAGAAGTCAGTTAGTTTGGAGATCAGACCCGTTGGTGACAAGATGCGGTAGAGAGAACAGCACTCGGCAGAATGGGCCCCCGATTGAGCAGCAGTTAGTTTTGGAGACCAGTTGGAGATCAGATGAGTTAGAGACAAGATGTGGTAGAGAAAGCTAGCACTCAGCAGAAAGCTGAGCCCCCGGGCCTCGGGCTGAACAGCCCTGGAGAGCGGGAAAGAGACGCCAATGGCCATAAGAATGGAGATCAATATATTGCAGTTCTGTTCGGTCTCCAACTCCCTCTCACACACAAACCTTTTAAATAAAGTGAGAGGTATATATTTTTCTAAAAGACTGTGTCGCTCGTCTTCATTGCGTCAATATGTATTCTGCATGTATATGTGTATATATGCATATTTATTATATGAGTACACAATAATACGTGTAGAAGAAAAATAAACAACCTAAAAGCAAGTTCACTTGCGGACGCTTTCATTTTAAAGTATGCATATATGTATATATATATATGTATATATATATATATATATATATATATATATACATATGTATACGCAAGTGTGTGTTTGTATATATATACATATCTACCTATCTATTTTTCTTTATATATATATATAAGTATATATATATATATGTATATACATATTAGTAGACCGACCGTAATCGATGGTTACCCGAACGCTACCTTTTCAATAGCTACCACACCAAGGTGTAAGGGAGGGAGCTACTCCTTTCCCTGTATCGCTCTACTTATGTTTGATCCGTACCTTCTAATGATGGGTGTTAAGAAAGTACCATTTTTTAGTCTTTGGAATGACTAGATCTGGGATTGAACCATGGTCTTCCAAACCCTAAGCGAACACTCTAACCATTATGTAAATGGGCCGTAATATATATATATATATATATATATATATATATATATATATATATATATATATGTCCCGGAGTGTTCGCCAATGGCCCGGGAGACATGGGTTCAATCCCAGGTCGAGTCATACCAAAGACTTTAAAAATGGTACTTGATACCATCTTGCTTAACACTCAGCATTATAAGGTACGGTTCAAGGGTAAAGTGGAGCAATCCTGGGAATAGAGTAGCGCCCTCCCCTACACCTTGGTGTAGTAGCTATCGAAAAGGGAGCCTTCGGGTCACCCTCGACTATGGTCGCTAACTTTACTTACTTATATATATATATACTACGGACTAAAAGTTTAAGATGACATTGATTTTTTTCTTTGAATTTAAAAAATTAATTAAGTTTCATATCGTTAAAGAAATAAATTATTTTTTTCTTTTTCAACAAGCAATTATGCAATTATTTAAATTAAACTGAATATAGATTAATTATAATCTTATTTAATGCAAATTTTTGTTCAGCAAAGAATCCACCAAGTGAATTTAGTATTGCGGAGCAAATTCTTTGTATCCTTTTTAGTAACTTCTAAAATTATGATAGTGGAAATGATTCTCAAGCAATGTGTAATGTTATAAACAACCTCGCATAATCTTCGGAATTTCACTTCGAAATTTTCGATCAATTGCTAAATTAGCCTTTATTATGAAGTTCAAGAAACAATTTAGGTGTTCCCAAACCTTTGGTTGGTTATATATACATATATATATATAATGTCTTCCACAGACAGACCATTTCGTTGTATCACAACTCTTCAGTATGGCTATGTGAAAATATTTTTCTCTTTTGTTGGTCCAAAGAGAAAAAAGTAAATATTTCAAAAGGAATTGATCCACAAAGAGATTTATATGTTTTTAAAAAAATTATTGATTTCGTTCTTACATACGTGAATGTTTCCAGCTTGATGCTTTTGTCAGAGAACATTTACAAATTTATTAAGTCTTTTTGCTCAGATTTGGCACCCAATGAGACTCGAACTCACTCGAGTAGGTTTGTTAGTCGAATATTTTTTCAGGTTTTGTATCGGTTTATACAGAGGTCACTGTTTTGTGTTAGCTTTCTCTTCTTCCTCCTCTCTTTCTCTTTCTCAGAACGTGTCCCCTGGTCTCCCTAGGGATTTCATTTGACTACCGCATCTTGATAGGGGATAGTCGTCTTTACCACCAAAATTACAACTCATCCAATTTAATGACTGATTCAACTCGTGAAAAATATGCAAACTGCGAAAAATGATCAGTAGATAAGACTTCTGTACGTCGTTAGATTATAAAGATACAGGCTAGTACTACTCTTATGCCACGATCTGAATCTACATAGTGACAACCCCGTGACAAGCATAGCAACATAACTGAAGTCTATACAAAGTGCAGGTTTTTATTTCAGATTACTTATGCTTAGAATTTTCCCGTCAAATGATACCGACAAATTACCAGAGGTTTGATGCTGGAGTTTCTTTCTCCAGTTTTGATTTTTAAATCAACTTTTCCTAAGAGGGTTTACTGAACCACGACTAAATCTCCTTCTACCAAATATATATATATATATATATATATATATATATATATATATATATATATATATATATATATATATTGAAAAATAGAATTCAAATTTGAGAAGCAATCTTTACAAAAAATAAAGCAACCAATATTATCTTTCGCCCCCGGAGTTGACATCTTAGAATGCATTTAACTATTGCCAATATATACACCTAGCGCAGGCTATATCACTGTCACGTGATACTCAACCATCTATTTTTTAAACATTTATCAGTGTGTGATTAAAACATTCCTTTAAAAATTCAAAACGTTCCTTGGTAAAATAAATCACGAGATTGCAAACATTAAATTTCTTTAAGAACATTTACGGTATCTTACTCAATGGCAGGAAAAAACCTAAATAAACAGTGCTTCGTAACACACACAAACACACACACACACACACACACATATGAATATATAGAGAGAGAGCCAGCCAGACAGACAGAGACAAAGAAAGATTTTATTGGACAATGTAGTAATATACAATTTGCTATATATAGCATTGTCAGATAATTTAGTTGGCATATATTAGCAGACATCAAAGAAAATAGACGTTCGTACCAAAGGAAAAATGGTAAAAAGAGAGGATAAAAAAGGTTTTTATTAAAGAAGGGAAAAATTTTAAAAGCTGGAAAAGTAATTGAAAGAGAGAGCGAGAGGGGGAGAGAGAGAGCGAGAGAGAGAGAGGGAGAGAGAGAGAGGAAAAAAGAATCTTACACATAATGGAAATATCTAAAAATTTCAAACAAATTTATTTTAATATGGTTTTCTGATTATAGCCCTCTCGTGAAATTCGGCTTTGTGCATCTCCCTTCTTACAGTTTTTGAATAAACTGTATTCTCGCGATGGTCATTAAGCTCTGCTGTAATTTTCGGAACTGTATTCTTGTGATCCTTTCAAACAAACCACCTAAGAGTCCCTATCAGACCGCTTTCGCTTTCTTCCTTAGTTTTTCTTCTGTGATGCGATTTTTCCTTCTTTCTCAAATGATGTCATTAATTTCAAGACAGTACTCCTTGCAATACCAAATAATTCATCCATTTTTGTTACACTATACGAGCACCAATAATTTGACCTCTTTGAATATCTGATAGATCTGCCATTTTAATGAATTTTGATTAATTTCTTTTGATGATATTAGTAAAAGAAAAACAACAATTTTAAAAAAATGAGATTTGAAAAATTAATTATAAATCAAAAAACTTGAAAATAACAAATGTTTGATAGTTTCATTGGAGTTTAAAAGTTATGAGACTAAGATTCTAGGCGTTTCCCTTTCCAACCTCTCTCTCTATATATATATATATATATATATATATATGTTTCGTCTCCCGCCAACTGGATTTTCCTTTGCTTACTATCCGATGATTACTTTCTAGAGCCCAAGCTCGATTGTCACTGATATAATTCCTGTGAAGAGAAGTGACTGAAACAAAGCTTCCTCTTTTTTAGGATTTTAGATCGTTTTTTGCTTTTTAAATCGTTCTTATCACTATGCACAGGCTTTTTAAAAGAATATTTTGATTCTGTACTGACTTTAATATCTCTATATATGTCTAATTATGAATAGCGTAGACGCCGAGTCAACGGCTCCTGGTAACTTTCAATACTCCTTTATTGGCTCTTACAGAGGCGGTGCACATTGGGTAACAATTATCGTCAGAGGAAATGACCTGGACACCCGGGTTTACTACCTGAACGAGGCTGTTTGCATTTCACAGAGCGCTAATACACTAGAGAAGTCTTCCTTGGGTTAATAATAAGGAGGATGGAGCTCTTTAACTTTGGTATGTCAACCAGTCTAGGAGAATAAAAACTCTGAATTCAAAAGAGTTGTGAACCTAGAAAGAAATGGGCTTCGTCAGGCTTACACTTCGAGTAGACCCTATTCCACCAAACAACCAGGTAAAGGGACCGGTGTGAACATGAGTAACGTAATTGAACGGTTCAAAGAAAATTGAAATTGCCTGAATTAAGAAATAGATAAACCAGACAGTAGTCTCTGAATACAAAGGCTGAGGCACTCGTGGTAATCAAATAGGGCTAAGGAGCGGAAGCGAATGCTTCTGCCCGACACGACTGGCGGAAGTGAAAAAAGAGAGGAGGAAGAACAGAGTTCTTTAGGAATTACTGTCGAGAAGTGATAAGATAAAGACGTCAGAAGAACATCAGCTACGAAGATGTAAGGAGACGAAAGTTTACGAGCCCTGATGTTTTTTTGGGGGGGGTTCCAAAGGTGACGTTAGACTACGTGGCCCAGTGGACGAGCACGTTAGAACTTGGAAAAAATTCAAGATCCGTATCTGTTCTCCCTTTCCCACCATCATATGTTGTTTATTTTTGTCTAGCTGTCGTCTTAGTTTCTATTCTGTCTTTCTTTCTCCCGGCGACTACTTGCTACCTAGTAGTAAACAAACCTTTGTTTGTGTAGCGTAACAGTTGAGCATTCGTCCACTTTCTACCACTGCAGGGTTACAAAGAGGTCGAAAAATCTCTTTAGTGCCGCAATGGTACACATGTATCAAAGATCAAATTCAGTGTCCATTAATATTAAATCCACGTGACTAACTTTACCTTTTTTAAACTTAATCTAACAAATAATTGCCACCATTTTGCTTCAGTTTATTTGATTAACGACACATCAACTACTTGTTGCTTTTTTAATGCCGAAGCTTGATTACAATCTTAATTATATTTTTAATGTTCATTAGTTTTCACATATTCTACAGCCCTAACAGACTCAGCTGTGATATGGAATGGTCCATGAAAAGTTAATATGCCGTTAAATAAATAAGCCAAATCAAAAAGACCATTTCTGTCGTTATTTTTTAAATTAAATTTCTCAAGTCCATTTTCTAAATTAAAGTCATTTAAATAGAAGCCTGAAATTCGGATATCACATTCTATCACCAAAGCTTACCCATCGGATACCGTCTTGGTAAGTCACTTTGGAAATGGCACAGAAAATTATATATTCTCTTAGATAAAATATGTTTTACCTTGAATGGAGACATGTTTAGAAAATAAGGTTAATAGGTCATAGAAAACAGGGATTCATATTGACAACTTCTTTGGCGAAATTTGCTTTATGTATTGAATAAATCTTGTATTAATATTGTGTAACTCCTATATTGTAACAATATTAGATAACACGCATATCGTATGAAAAGTGTGTAACTCTGGTATTGTATCAATATTGTTCAATTCTGATATTGCATCAATATTGTGTAACACTCAAATTGTATGAATATTATATTTCTCTTATATTGTATCAATATTGTTTCAATATTGTGTAACACTTATATTGTATCAATATTGTGTAATACTTATATTGTATCAACATTGTGTAAGACCTATATTGTATCAATATTGTGTAACTCTGATATTGTATCAATATTATGTAACACTTACATTGTATCAGTCTTGTGTAACACTTATATTGTATCAATATTGTGTAACACTTATATTGTATCAATATTGTGTAATACTTATATTGTATCAACATTGTGTAAGACCTATATTGTATCAATATTGTGTAACTCTGATATTGTATCAATATTATGTAACACTTACATTGTATCAGTCTTGTGTAACACTTATATTGTATCAATATTCTGTAACACTTATATTGTATCAATATTGTTAAACAATCATATTGTTTCAATATTGTTTCAATATTGTGTAACTCTCATATTATATTAATATTGTGTAACGTTCAAACACCGAGAAATACATATGATGAAAATCTAAAAAATCATTAACTATCATATCATTGAAAATTTAGCACATTCATAAATTCAAAACGACTTCAATTATATAGCAAATAACACGAATACATCATCAAAAAAAAATTTGGAAAATATAACATTTAAATTGATCATTGAAATATGAATTTGAATTTTTTCTCTCTTTTATTGTGAAATAAATCGGATATGGTAATTAGTAGATTCTTTCATCTAAAACGCCGATTTATTCTTCTGATTAGAACCACAATGGTAATTAAGAAACTTTGGAATGTAGCAGATTCACGTCTCGAAGCATCTTAAATAATGATTCCTGGAATGAGAATAATGTATTGAGACGTTGAAATATTTATGATCGCTTGAGTGGGTCAATTTCGGTATTGTAACAAACTAAACTAGGTAATTTTCAGATTGTTGGGGTTTAATATAATCATAAATGGCACAAAAATTAGATTCTTAGCATTTACTGTCATTTAAAAAAAAATAATTTGTGTTCATTTTAGCTATTTATTTATTTAAAAAAATGAAATGGCCGAATTTCAAACAATGAGATTCTTTAATAATTTCAAATGACTCTCATCAATAATTTTTATTTTTCGATAATTGACACAAAAATTTTGATAATTTTGATAATTTTTGATAATTTTGTTAATTTTTGATAATTTTGATAATTGACACAAAAATTTTGATAATTTTGATCATTTTTGATAATTTTGATAATTGACAGAAAAATTTTGATAATTTTGATAATTGACACAAAAATTTTGATAATTTTGATAATTTTTAATAATTTTGATAATTGACACAAAAATTTTGATAATTTTTTATAATTTTGATAATTGACACAAAAATTTTGATAATTTTGATAATTTTTAATAATTTTGATAATTGACACAAAAATTTTGATAATTTTGATAATTTTTAATAATTTTGATAATTGACACAAAAATTTTGATAATTTTGATAATTGACACAAAGATTAGATTCTTAGCGTTTTCTGTAATTTCAAAAAAATGATTCATGAGTTCCTTTTAACTATGTATTTATTTTAAAAATGAAATGGCCAAATTTCAAACAACGACTCTCTTCAATGTAACCCTTAATGGGTCTGTTGCTTGCTTTTAAAGTATATTAACCCTTGTTGGCTTTTCTAATGCCAAAGTTAGACTATTTTTAAGTCAGTAATTATTTTAAACATTTATAAACAATTATAGTTTAAAGCACTCATTGTTAAAATGGGCCGTTTGCATTGTTTCAGGTTTTCCTTTGTAATACAATTAATTTCCAAGTAGAATTGTTTGGCTTATAGATAGGACTATAATAGGACCAACCAATCCGGATCAAAATCAGCCTGTAAGTAATCGCAACGAACGAGTGACTCCAAATTCTCCAGAACTCCAGAACTAGGGCCTCACCATCGTTGAGATGAAATATTTTCAAATGTTTTGGTCTTATAAAAGTTGTGCCATCGTTTTTCGTGGATTATGGTTGCACACGTATAATTTCTGAATTCTCTTAGTGACGACTTATCCAACAATATCCTTTATATATATATATATATATATGGTTGGTTGGTTGTTTGGATTTTATGGCATATCAACCTTTGTAGATTATTTAAAGCCAAATGCATTTTTATGCAAATAGTCAATTGAGTACTCAATTTAATTGTCAAAAACATTTCTATTTCAAGCAACTCAGTTTATTCGAACAGCTCTAATTCAGCTAATTCAGTTTAGTATAAGTAGAGGTTTTCTTTACACACAGTTAAATGTCAAAACAGTTCTATGTTAAACAATTCAATTTAGTGTAAGTAAAGTTTCAATGTAAAAAACAGTTTCATTTCAAACAATTCAGTTTGGCATAAGCACGCACTTTAAATGTAAGTACAGTTTAATTGTAAGAATATTTTAAGCTATTCCGTTTAGTCAAACAGTTCTAATTCGAACAATTCAGTTTAGCATAAATATGAACTTAGTTCTATTTGACCCATTGATATGGTCCTATCAGGTGCTACCATTCCGGACCAGAGTGGAACTGAGAGCAATGTCTATGAAAGGGTGCTCCGCATTCCCCAAAGCTCCAGTATCACTGGAACCTCACCATCAGATTGTTGAGTGTCATATACAGGGCACTCATTGGGGGTTCTTACCCCTCAGCAGAGATGCAGTCGGTGAATTCTACAGCCCCTGCCTACTGGGCAAATATATATATATATATATATACAAAGACTTTGTCTGACCGGTCCCTTGTCATATACGTACGCTTTCAAATTGTATAGTGTCACAGCTACCACATCGTTAGGACATTTTGTTCTATATTTTTGAATATTTCATTCATCAGAACTTTCGTAAACATTGTTAATACCTTTGTAAACTAATTTTCAAAAGTTGTTATAAAATCGTTTATAATCATATTTACCCAACCCCTCCGCTCGGGCAGGATATGACACAAGGTCAATTTTTTAAGCGGAGTTTAACAGGTTTGAATTCAGAGTTATTCCTTCTCCTAGACTAGTTGCCTCACCAAGGCTGAAGAACCTAGTCTGCCCTACTATTTACCCATAGCTGGAGGGAGAATAATTGGATTCATACCTTTTCCCAAGGGTATTAGTGCTTTTTAAAATGCAATCAGTCCAGGATTTGAACTCGTGTCGCCGTGTCCAATTCCTGCGACGATAACCATTACACCACGGGCACCTCCTAAAATCGTTTATAATGCTCAAAAATGTTCCTCTTCGCCATTTTTGTAATGTTCCAAAGGGGAGGTAATTTTGGCTGATACTTAAAAATCTCTTCACTCTCGTACAATGGCGAATACTGAGTCTGGAATGCTAAACAATATTAACGCGCAATGCTATATTTTACATCAACTTTGCATACGTCTCTACTCTCCCGTCTGAGCCATTCATATATCCACCATTTCTCGTCACGTAAACTCCAGTAGCACAATCCATTTCAACACTTGTGTTTGTTGGCTAGAGATCCGTGTTCGAACCACCAGTCAGTATCGGTATATTCTTCTACTTAATCGAATCTATACTTGAACTCAAATCAGATTTGTCTTTATGTTATAAAATAGCCGAGGGATTTCGGTTCATGCCTTTGAGTTTAGTTAGGCTGAGAACCTTTCGGCTCAGCACATGGGTTGGTTGGGTGTAACATTGAAGCAGGTGTTAACGCGGGTGCGCGCGGGCGGATGGAGGTGTCACTCAGATGTCATAATAGTCCGAGACGATACTGGGTGACAGGGTGCGGGTGACGTCACGCACCGGAAGCGCGCGGTGGTTTGTGTGAGAATTTGAAGAAAAGAAGAGTCGGGTACTGGACGCCAAACGAGAAGGATCGACTTTTGGCGAACGTGCGCCCTATGGGGGCCGCACGAGTTGGGGGCCAAATGAATAAGACAGCATAGAAGATTGTGTCTCGCCTCCTTACGCCCAAACCTTTAACTCAAAGTTAATAAAAAGGTTTCGTACCTGAACAAGAAGTCGTTACGTGTTTTCGAATTCCGAGATTCCTATGATCTATCGTAATCAACATTTCGATGTCTATTTCATCCATTTCGCACATGGCAATATTCGTGTATATGGCTATGTAACATTTATTGGGAATCATTTTGAGATGAGGCTTCTTAATCTGAAAATTAACTTTTTTCATTTATTGCGGACTTTTTGTCCTCATCTTGCTAGTTTTTTTGTTGTTCCTTCTCTCTACGTTTCGGCCAAATTTCACCGATTAAAAAAAGAAAAATTAATTCTCAGATTAAGAAGCCTCATCTTAAGAGGATTCTCAATAAAGACAATTACAAATTCGGTACGGACCCGACTATGGAAGACCAGATGAGGAGAACAAATAATTCGATTTATAAGACCAAAAAATCCAACCTTGATCGCCCTTCGAGCCCCGTGGTGCAGCAGATAGAGTCGTTGAGTCTCTACGGTTCCAGGTGAGCACTATAAGCAGATAGAGGTTTCAAGTCCTACCCAAACCGGTCAGAGGTTAACTTTGTCAAAAACGTGGCGTGAGAGACAACAACTATGGAAGGCAGTAATTACTGGGGATGCGGTTACAAGACTCAGCATTCCTATCCGATGTCGCAGTTAATCACCTGAAGAAGGCCAGTGGTGAAATTTGGCCGAAACGTAGCGAGAAGAAACAAAAAAAAACTACCAAGATGAGGAAAAAAGTCCGCAATAAAAAAAAATTAATTCTCAAATGAGATTATTTAAAAATCAGTTTTAAGTGAAATACACTCTTCCCTTCAAATATCAATTTATCTTATGTGTCCACATAAATAGCAGGTTCGAAATAATGTAATGTCTGATTTTTTAGTAAATCTTATAAATTAAAAAAAAAACAACAACATATGCCTATAGAAATAATTTATCAACTACATAATCTTTATTGGTTCCAAGAACCTTATTCCATCAGTCAACTAGCTTATAGAGGTGAGTCCCTGTGGCGTAGAGGCTGACGAGCTAGCCTGCGGCATCCTAGTAAGCAAGTTCGAACTCTAGTCCTGATCACTTTCAGATCAATACTCTTGAGAAAAGTAAAATAGGAACTCCCAAGCTATGGGTTAAACAGTACTAATAACATTCTTCAACAAGGATGGCTTTAGCATTAAATAACCCACGAAGGTTGATATGCCATTAAATAAAGAAACCAAATAATTCAAATACCACGCTCGTAAAGTTCCCTTGGCTTTGATGCAAAATCCAAGACCAAATCGCTTTCAGTCGCTTCTTTTTGGTGCCTACCTTAGACCATCCAAATGATTCTGTAATCCGCTAAACAAGAGGTAATCAGAAGAAGTAAGGCAAAGAGAAAATGGGGGATGAAACTATTTTTCCCAATCGAACTCTTCTAAAAGATCTTTAGTCATAATAGCCATGTGAGGACTGCCGTTATTGTGATGGAGGATGACACCATTTTCTTGAAACAAGTAAAACAAGTCTAATGTGTTCTTTAGTTTGGACGAACATCGGGTAAATACTGAGGAATATTACAAACAATGTTATAAGAAAAATATAAAAATTGCTGGTTGTATCATTCCGAAATGACAATACTTTAATGAATGTTGTCTAAAATATACAACTGAAAAATCGGATATTACATTTGTTCCAACCTGATATATATCGATTTATTTGTTCATAAAAAGGACACGTTTAGAAGTTACTCTGAACGTGACATTCAATGTTAAGACCCACTCTTGTTTATTGTGTCCCTTACGTGGTAGTATCCTGAACAATGACAGCTCCTGATATGAATTCGTGGAGCTACTGCTTCAGAAGCAAAATACATTTTTTAAGTATGGCATGATTATTTAATGGCTGTGAGATGCAAATTTACAGGAGATGCTACCGTTCTGCAGTGTTACAGTCGGCGTATTATACAAACTCAATCGACAGAGTAACCAAATTTCTTGTCACTGGAACTACGAAGTTGACAGAACCACATACAGCAACTTTTTTCGGACTGAGAGGTTTATCTTAAACTTAAGTATTAGGAATAATAGTATTAAATTTCTTTTTCAGATATCAATAGAGAGAATCCCGACAGCAGTGTGGTTTGGTTTGATTTGGTTTAGTTTAGTTTTTTGGCATATCAACCATTGTAGGTTATTTTAAGCCAAATCCTCTTTATACATATATAATAAATATTTATGATTTCGTTTGGTTGGATTTTATGGCATATCAACCATTGGAGGTTATTTTAAGCCAAATCCTCTTCATACATATATATCTAATATATATGATTTGGTTTTGGTTGCTTTTACGGCATATCAACCATGGTAGGTTACTTAAAGCCAAATCCTCTTTATACATATATATTAAATATATATGATTTGGTTTGGTTGGGTTTTATGACATATGAACCATTTTAGGTTATTTAATGCCAAATCCTCTTTATACATATATATTAAATATATAGGATTTGGTTTGGTTGGGTTTTATGGCATATGAACCATTTTAGGTTATTTAATGCTAAATCCATTTTTATACTTTTAAACAGTTCCATTTCAATGAATTCAGTTTCATATGTCAACAAATTTAAATGGTTTCTAGTATTGTTATGTATAACTTACAATTCAATTAAACATCACTCATTTGTTTACACACAGTTAAATGTAGACGGCTAATTTTAAACAATTCAGTTTAGCGTAATTACACTGTTTAGTTCTATTTGACCCATAAATAGGACCCTATCAGGTGCTACCATTCCTGGCTAGAGTGGATTTAAGTTTGATGGCAATTAAGCGGTACTCCATATTCCCCAAAGTTCCAGCATTACTGAAGCCTCACCAAAAATTTTTTAGTATCATATCCAGGACACATGTAAAGAGCAGTCTTGCTCCTCTGCAGAGATGCAGTCAGTGTATTCTACAGCCCCAGCTGACTGGGCAAGTAGCGTAGTGGCTAACGCGCTTGACTGCACATCGCAGTAAGTGAGTTCGAATTCTAAATGCGCTATTATGTTCACTGTCGGATTAATACCTTTGGAAAAGGCATGAAACCAATTATACCCACAGCTATTGGTTAAATAGTACCACTGCTGTTCTTCTTTAAAGATGGCTTAAGTATTAAATAACTTTCGAAGTTTGATATGCCATTAAACAAAGAAAACAAACTAAATAAATAGATACTTTTTCAGTTTATATCGGAAGAAAATACGGAGTGCTGCAATTTCACATTGCCTGTAGATGAGTCCCTATTAGTCTTGAGCATAGTAGTTTCCCTTGGCCAAGGACAATGTATCATGTCAAAGAGCAATGAGGTCAGAAACTTTGCTTCGGGAAAGGCATATAAAATCAACAACATACTCAGGGAAAAGTCCTGATCTAAATCCAGTTGAAAATCTATGATGGAATTTTTTTCAAAAGTCTATAAGAAGACTCCGACTAACAAAGAAGATATATTAACTGTCATCCGAAAAAGCTTTAAATTAGTGAGACCCATGTCTGAAAGAATTAAGTCTCTTATGAAAGCCCAAATATATATAATTTTTTTACTTCTATTTTTTTTCACTTCTCTATATTTTTTTTTACTTTTATATTTTTTACTTTTCTTTTTTACTTATATTTTTTTTCCATCTCTATAACATTTACTTACATTTTACATCTCAATTACATTTGCTTATATGATTTTTACATCTCTATAACATTTTTTTACATCTCTATAACCTTTTTTTACATCTCTATAACATTTTTTTACATCTCTATAACCTTTTTTTTACATCTCTATAACATTTTTACTACATTTCTATAACATTTTTTACATCTCTATAACATTTTTTTACATCTCTATAACATTTTTTTACATCTCTATAACATTTTTACTACATTTCTATAACATTTTTTACATTTCTATAACATTTTTTACATCTCTATAACATTTTTTTACATCTCTATAACATTTTTTTACATTTCTATAACATTTTTACTACATTTCTATAACATTTTTTACATCTCTATAACATTTTTTTACATCTCTATAACATCTTTTTACATCTCTATAACATTTTTACTACATTTCTATAACATTTTTTACATCTCTATAACATTTTTTTACATCTCTATAACATTTTTTTTACATCTAATTTTACTTCACCACAATTTTTTTCACTTATTTTTTACATCTCAATCCTTTTTTACTTTTATATTTCTATTTTCCATAATTTTTTTACTTCTATTTTTTACTTCTTTATAATTTTTTTATTTTTATTTTGTTTACTTCTCTATAGTCCTTCGGTGAGTTCCCGTGGCGTAGTAGTTAACTTCATGGACTGCGATATCGTAATGAGTTTGAACTGAAGTTGGGCTATTACATTCACTTCGGACTAATACCTTTGGGAAAGGTATGCACCTCCTTATCCCATGCCCTCAGCTTATAGGGTGTATTGAGTCTGGTGATTTTGGAAACTTTTGGTTAATTGCTGTTTTTAGTCCGGGGAGCAGAGAAATCATTGAACTTTCTGAAGTTGTTACCCTTCCAGCTATTGGCTTTTAAAAAAGGAATCATCTATTCGCACTCTGCAACCACTCGCTTTCAGTGGTAGAAAATGTTATCAGCCCTAGCATGCTTCTTTTACATTTAGTCACAGCAGTCAAACAGTTCTATTTCAAGCAAATCAGTTTAATATAATTATAGTTTTTGTTTGCACACAGTTAAATGCCAAAATAGTTTAAAAACAATTTAGTTTAGCGTGAGTACAATTCAAATGTCTAAAAATCTTTTATTTCAAACAATTCAGTTTAGCATACAAAAACAGCCCCTTTTCAAACAATTCAGTTCAGCAATTGTACGTAATTTAAATATCAAAACAGTCCTATTTCACGTAATTCAGTTTAACATTTTAGTTCTATTTGATCCAGAGATAGGACCCTATCAAGTGTGACCACTCCGGGTCAGAGTAGCAATGAAGGAGCACTCCGCATTTCCCAACGCTCCAGGATTACTGGAACCTCACCATTAGATTGTTTAGTGTCATATCCTGGACACTTTTTGGGCGGGGGCTTACCCATCGGCAGAGAAGCAATCGATGTACTCTACAGCCCCAGCCGACTGGGCTGAGTATTGTTTGAAATAGCTTTTTAGAAGTCCCCGAGGTTTTGTGATTAACATGCTAGACTGCAACATCATTGTAAGTAAGTTGAACGTCGTCGTCGTTGGGTTTAAGTATCTGACTCCTTTGTTCTTCTTCTGACAAATAACCTATGGGTGTGCCCAGTCGTCTAGGGCTGTACAGAGTGGAACGATGTAATTGTCGCCCTAGAGAAGACAACATGATTCCATTTCCGTTTAATGGAAACCGGTTTTCTTTTTTGTTAGAAATCATCAACTAATTGGCCAGTTGTGTACAAATCCCAAGAGCGATTGGAGCCTTCTATCATGTCTAAAAGTGACACAATGTTTAACGATCGAGATCGGAGATGCATCGCTGTACAACCCATGCTCTCTACCGATCCAAGTTATGACAACAGGACCATTGCCAGTACCCTCAAAATGCAAATCAGGATTGCCATGAATAACAGGGATGTGCCCAGGGTGATGAAAACAAAGTTTCCGGCTACGTTTATGGTCTTTGGTGTGGTTTCAAGTGAGGGCCACATCATGCCACCTCACATCTTCGAAGTTGGCTTGAAAGTCAACGCCAAAGTGTACCTGGATGTGCTGAAGACTGTGGTGATCCCCTGGTGCAATCAGTTGGCCGGTGGCAGACAAGTCCAAAGAGACCCAGACTTGGCTTCAGAAGGAGTGCTACGTCTTTGTACCCTTCTCTCACTGCCCTCCCTCCTCCGCTGACCTGAACCTGCTGGACTACATTGCTTGGTCATACGTCGAGAACATCACCAACATGACCTCCCACAACACCTAAGCCAGCCTGATCACTGCCATCCGCCGAGTATCGAGGCGGTGATTGAGGCTGAAGGTGGCTACATTGAATAGATGTCAGGTTTACTACATAATCAAGTTACCTGAATTGATTTTTTTTCAATAAAAGTTTTTAAATAAAGCTGTAGTGTTCTTTTCTTTAGGACGACAATTTTATCGTTCCACCCTGTAGAGTATATTGACTGCATCTCTGGTAAGACCCACCCAACGAGTGTCCTGCATATGACACTAAGCAATCTAATGATGATGTTCCAGAGATGCTGGAGCTTTGGGGAGTGTGCTTAGGTGTTGTGGGAGGTAATAGCCATTGCTTCCGGAATGGTAGCACCTAATAGGGCCCTATCTTTGGGTTAAATGGAACTAACAGCACACTTATGCTAAACTGAATTGTTTGAAATAGAACTGTTTGATTAAACTGAATTGCTTGAAATAGAATTGTTTTTGACAATCAAATGTCATTTTTTGTCAATTAAATGTACTTACATTTATACTGCGTGTTTATGTTAAACTGAATTGTTTGAAATGGAACTGTTTTTGACATTGAAATTCTACTTACACTAAATTGAATTGTTTAATATAGAGCTGTTTTTACATTTAAATGTGTGTAAAGAAAATCGGTACTTTATTGAATGTACTGAATTAGAACTGTTTTGACAATTAAATTGTATACTCATGCTTAACTGAATTGTTTGAAACAGGGTTGACTGTTTACATAAAAATGGATTTGGCGTTAAATAATATGCAATGGTTAATAAAACCTGACCAACCAATCAACCAACCTAATCTATAGGAGTGGGAATTCTTCCTGAAACTAGTAGATATAGTAACGTCTCTCAGACCTGGCGTTAAAATATATTAGAGTTATTTTCAATGGGTGGTGAGTCTAAGATCGATGATTATGTCCAGTATTTTTTTGTTTTTTTTTTAGTAAGATATGTTTTAGCAGTGGTGCCTTGCACGCAGCAGACTTAGCCTGCTGCGAAATCCCGAGACTTAACAAACAGGTGTACAACCTGGCTAGCAGCCGAGTGAAAGAGGGTCCTTCCAGTACTAGCGTTTAATGGCCGAAGTAAGAACGGATTTCTCTTTGGTGCTAGTAACTCTTTCTTTCAGGCATGCACGGATTTCGCTTCCTGTTAGAAGCTACATTTTTTCAATTTATTTTATTTCATTTTTTTCTTTTATTTTTTCTGAATCCCGACGAATGTATACCAGGGTTCATTCGATAAATAAAGACAATTTTTAAAAAATCAGAATATTTTTCCGTGAATGTAATCTCTGCATTGTTTAGAATTGGTTTCGAGCAAAGATTATTCTAATCTCACAAAATCATTTCTTTTATGTCTATTCAAAATGGCATAAAAGCAAAGAGAGTTTTTTAGACTTCAACTAAGGTCTCTCATCAAATTTTTGCCGTCAGAGAAGGGCAAACCACGTAAAATTTACAGAAAAAAATGTGAATGGAGAAGCTTGTTCAAGTCAAAAAATATTTACAAATCGACTGAACATGTGTTAGCCTCAACGAGCCTGAGTCAAAAAGGCAGTCCTTGAAGTGGAAAAATAATGATTATCTGGTTAAAAAAAAGTACCGGGCGCAGTTGTTCGTAAGAAGGTGATGCTGACAATCATTTGGAACATGAAAAGAACAATCATTATTGATTTTCTTGAAAAAAAGTGCAAATGTAAACTGTGCTTCCTATTGCCAATTGCAAAGGCAAAAGTCTCCTTATTTATTGATTGATCTTCCAATCTCTAACGACACTGGTGCTAGGCTGTACCGACTTTTGTTTTACAGTGATGGCATAAAACAGGGTACTTTGAAATTAGTGTTTTCCTTCTCTTAAATGAGTTGCATCCTCAGCGTTTATCTTTACTTCTACTTTTGGGGGGGGGGGCATAAACTCTAATTTCTTCGAGTATATTCATCAACAGATATTCTAAACTTTTTGGGGATACATTTGTACTATACAGGGAAAAAACAAATATATATTCACCCAACCCCTTTGCCACAGGTAGAATGTGAAACAAAGTCAATCTTTAAGTGGAGTACAGCTGATGTAAATTAAGAGTTTTCCTTTTCCTAGACTGGTTGCAAAACTAAACATAAAGAACCAAGTTTATCCTACAATCTAAGCATAGTTGGAAATAACAGATCAGTTGATGCCTTTGCCAACCATATTAACAGCGAAGTAAAACACAAACAGCTTCGTCCAGGATTTGAACGCGAATCTTCGCTATCATTTCGTACATCGATAACCGTTACGCTAGATGCACCACCAAATTGTTTTGCTTGTTTTACTGAGAGAGCAGTATATGAGATGGTTTTGTGCACCCCCACTTCTAGAAATGGACTCAGCCGGATGACCTATGTATGACACAACGGAGGTTACGTAATCTAACTTATTACCCGTCAGCGATTCGGGAATCGATTCTATCTAATTAAAGGATGAATCGTTACTTCTCAGTGATTCACTGATTAATAATACATTATTCTTATTCCAGGAACTATTGTCAAAGATTCTCCCGCTAGGATTGAATATGCTTAGCTTTTGTAGGTTATCTAATGCCAAATCCATTTTTATACATATAAACAGTTCTATTTCAAACAATTCAGTTTAGCATAAGTACATATGTTTAATGTAAAAAAATGTTCTAGTTCAAACAATTCTGTTTAGCATACAAAAACAGTTCCACTTCAGACAATTCAATTTAGCATCAGTGCACAGGAGGTGCCCGTGGGGTAATGGTTATCGTCGCAGGAAATGAACACGGCAACACGAGTTCAAATCCTAGACGAGACTGATTGCATTTCACATGGCACTAATACCCTTGGGAAAGGTATGAATCCAATTATTCTCCCTCCAGCTATGGGTAAATAGTAGGGCAGACTAGGTTCTTCAGCCTTGGTGAGGCAACTAGTCTAGGAGAAGGACAACTCTGAATTCAAACCTGTTAAACTCCGCTTAAAAATTGACCTTGTGTCATATTCTACCTGAGCGGAGGGGTTGGTAAATATGATATGATTAGTGCACAGTTCCAATATGAACTAAATTCCATTTCAAACAATTCAGTTTAGCATAAGTACGCAGCTTATTTCTATTAGACCCATAGATAGGACCCTATCAGGTGCTACCACTCCGGGCCAGAGCGGACCTGGGAGCGATGGCAATGAAGGGGTACTCCGCATTCCTCAAAGCTCTAGCATTACGGGATTCACCCTCAGATTGTTTAGGACACTCGTCGAGAAGGGGTCTTATTCCTTCTGCAGAGACGCAGTCGGTGTTTTCTACTGCTTTATTATGACTGATTTGGGAAAGTTATTTGATTATACTTCAGGCAACAAACATTATATAACTCAGGTCAAACATTATATAAATCAACGTCAACACTATGCCTAACATTATATAACTCAAAGTCAAACATATTATTTAACTCAAGTTCATATTATATAACTCAAGGTCAAACATTATATAATTCAAGGTCAAACTTATTATATAACTCAGGGAGATGCACACATACACACACACGAACACATACTCATACACACACGCATTCTCACAGACACATACACATACATACACACATACCCCACACATTATATAATGTTTGTTGCCTGAAGTATAATCAAAAGTCTTTCCCAAATCAGTTATAATGTGGGGTTCCATGTCAGTTAAAGGACATGGGGAGATTTCAATCAGTACCTCAACAATAAATACACACGTCAGCGTTTAAATTCTCGCTAATTTTATCATTCCATTGATAAAAATAAATGGTTTCGTAAGTTTTCAGGGCGATATCTTGTCTTTTGCAAAGAGCACTAAGACATATATAACACAAGATCAACATTATGCCAAATATTGTAAAAATCAAGGCCGAACGTTAAATAATTCAAGATCAAAACATTATATAACTTAAGGTCACATATTCAGTGTTTTCGCAACCTGCCCTACTATTTACCAATAGCAGAGAGGAGAAGAGATGGACGCATACTGGTCCCAAGTGCATTATCCCGAAATGAAAAGCCCACAACTCTCACTAAGATTTGAACAATGGAAATTTACTAAGCTTTTTGCTTAGATGTGGCACAAGGCCATATGAAAGGGGCACCCAATGAGACTCGAACTCACTCGTGTAGGTTTGCTAGCCAAGCTTGCTAACCATTACACCACCATGGGTCCATTTCCTACGATGATATTCGATGCAAATGTAACTTGTTACAATCTCATTAGACAAACAGATGTGTGTGTGTATATATGTGTGTATGTGTATACGTGGGTATGTGTGCATGTATGTGTTTGTGTGTTGGCGTGTATGTGTGGGTATGTATGTGAGTACATCAAATCACGGTCAAATATATATATATATAAACAATTTTTTCGACATATGTCAGTCTTAAAAGACGTTCGTGAGGCAGATTTGCTGCAATTAGCAAGGTACTTGATGATCGACTTCGGCTATGCAACTTGCAGTTGCACAAGACGCTTGTAATGGGAGATTTTAACAGTTTTTTTAAGTTTTACATGATCGTTTTTCATCGTTACCCAATTTTTTAATATTATGTGAGTCTATCCTGAATATCAAGTAATATTTCTAAAACAATGTAATTTTTCTTTCAAATAATACGCATTATATATATATATATATATATATATATATATATATATATATATATTGTCATCTACAGACAGACTGTTTCGTTCTATCAGAACTCTGCAGTGTGGCTAGACACGTAGGACGTTCGAAGCCGGAATCGAAATCCATTTAACTTTATGTTAGACGAAGTCTCAGACCGCTTGGCCAACACGCGGACCTTGTTGGCTAAGGGAATTTTTAAGGTATTTATGTAGCAACAACAGCAGCGTCCGTTTGTTTACATTTTTATACCCTATTGGCTACCAGAGTGCTCAATTCTTTCGAAGAGCTTTGCATTATGCGAGCGGCGGCCGAAAATTCCTTCGCCAGAGTGCTCAACCCCCCATGGGGGAGCGTGCGATTGATTTGATTTAAACGCTTTCTATTTTAACTATTGCTCAATATTTTGGCTATTACGTAACTCTATTCTGAATATTGAGCTCTATCAATAAAACAATGTCAGTTTTCTTTCGAATATAGCGATATATATATATATATAAATATATATATATATAGATGATAGCTGTGATTTAAACTTTTTTTTTGTTTGTTTTTTTTATTTTGAATAATTGGTTTTAATCATTCCTCAATATTTTTACAATTACGTAGCTTTATCTTGATTACTGAGCATTTTTACAAAAGCAACTTAAGTTTTGTTTTAAATATTACTGATAGATATATAAATATATCTATGTGTGTGTAGAGGTGTAATTCTATCTCAGTGTATAATAACTTATTCTAATGGCAATTTCGTACGGCAGACTTTCAAATTAAAGAGTGAATTTATCATAGAAAAATGTTCTTTTTCTAAGAAAAGCGAAATAAAATGGATGTCTTAGTTATTGAGGAAGGTAATGATTCCATTCTCTTTTCTCAGACACTGATTTCTTCTTAAAATGAATACCCCCATAGGCAAATAAGGAACATTAGTATTAAACAGACTGAAGACTATCGGGTGTACCATAGACAATGATTCCTAAAATAAGAATAATGTACTATTAATGAATGAGTTACTGTAATATGAAATATTTCTCTGATTAAATTGAATCGAATCTCAAGGTAATAATAGAAGATTAGAAAAGCAAGGAAGTTTTGTTCTTCTCGATAGAGAATCAAAATAATGCAGAATCAAAATAATGTTTTTTTAAATCTCTAGACAAAATAAAACTCGATGAATATTTCAGTTTGATACGGAAAGAAAGAAATGGTCAAACATTTTCTGAAGAGTTTTACACACACAATTCAACGTACGTTATAAATTGGTTGCAAAATGCGTGACGTAGAGTCACGGAAAGTGCAAGAAGACTGGCATCTGTAGAAATAGGTTTGGTTTCTTTGTTTAATGGCATATCAATCTTCGTAGGTTATTTAAATGCCAAAGACATCCTTCTAGAAGAAAAGTAGTTGTATTATTTAACCCATATCTGTGAGGATAAGTGGGCTCATACCTTTCCCAAAGGTATTTGTGCAGAAAGTGAACGTAATAACGCGACTGGAGTTCGAACTTTCTTACTACGATTCCGCAGTCCATCGCTTTAACCATTACATCACCTGGACACCCACCTCTGCAAAAAAAGCTGCATCAAATCTGTCTTTGTTTCTATATTTATCCAACCCCCTCCAGCGTGGACAGGATACAACGCAAGGTAAATATTTGAGAAATATAGCTGTTTTGAATGCTGAGCTTTCCTTCTGCAAGGTTAGTTGTATTTCCAAAGATAATGAACTCAGTCTAACCAACTATTTAGCCATAACTGGGATGCAAAGTGAAAAGTAAACTGCCTTGACGGGTATTTGAACTTGGTTTACAAAGTCTATTTTTCCACAGCAATCACCGTTACCCCGCATTTCAGGGAGATGTCCCCGTGGCAAAGTGGGTAACGCGCTAGACAGTGAAATTGCTGTAAGCTATTTTGAACACCAGTCGCTCCATTGCGTTCACTTTATAAAGCTATAAACCCTCTTTATCCAACCTGGCAGCAGTTAAACCGTATTCCTCCGGTTCTTCTACAATGATGGCTTTGGCATTAAGTAACCCACAATGCTTGATATGTCATTAAAAAATTACAAAACAAAAAAAAAACACATACCTTCATATCAGTAGAAGCATAAAAGTTTATTTATAATTGTTTTAAGTTCAAAGTTGTCCTCCTAGACTGGTCGACCATAGAGCATTAATATGATGAACTTCGACTAAGAATGGATTAAAATGCTAGAGATATTTACACAGACCATTGTCTTGTGTAACCTAAAGTGCACAGTTGATCTCTGGTGACTCAAAAATTTTCAACCAGCAGCAGCACAAGTTGCAACATCTCGCCGCTGTACAACACATGCTCTCTACCGATCCAAGTTATGACAACAGGACCATTGCCAGCACCCTCAAAATACAAATCCGGACGGTTCAACGCTTGAGGGCACAGCTCAACGCATAGGACGACCCTTCGGACGGCTACGGTTATGGTCTTTGGTGTGAGGGCCACTTCATTCCACCTCACATCTTCGAAATCGTCTTGAAAGTCAACACCTAAGTGTACCCGGATGTGCTGAAGAGTGTGGTGATCCCCTGGTGCAATCAGGTGGCCGCTGGCAGATCCTGAGTGTGGCAGCAAGACTCGGCGCCGACCCACAAGCCCAAAGAGACCAAGGCTTGGCTTCAGAAGGAGTGCTACGACTTTGTACTCTTCTCTCACTGGACCTCCTCCTCTCCCGACCTGAACTCACTGAACTAATTCGTTTGGTCATAGTCGAGAACATCACCAACATGACCTCCCACAACACCAAAGCCAACCTGATCGCTGCCATCCACCGAGTATTCGCCGATCTCCCGCCGGCGCTTGTGGAAAAGGCATGCTCCCAGTTCCGGATCAGTATCGTGGCAGTGATTGAGGCTGAAGGCAGCTACATTGAATAGATGTCAGCTCTACTACATAATCAAGTTAGCGGAATTGATTTTTTCAATAAAAGTTTTAAAATAAACCTGTAGTGTTGTTTTCTTTGGGACGACAATTTTATCGTTCCACCCTGTATATTAGATATCTATGATTTGTAAACTGAAGTCCACAAAGTTAAATATTTACAAGTATTGCTATATATCACTAACAATTCAAATAAATATCAATCATTTGCTTACACGCAGTTAAGGGAGCAAACAGTTCTATTTCAAACAATTGAATTTAGTACAACTCATTTCTTTGCACTCAGTTTAAATGTCAAACAGTTCTATTTCCTGAATAGATAGGGCCCTATCAGATGCTACTACTTCGAGTCAGAGTGGACCTGGGAGCAATAGTATTGAAAGAGTACCCCAAATTCCCCCAAAGCTCGAGGACTCTAGTCTCAGCATAACTGCAGACTCACCATCGGATTGCGTTGTGTACTATTTTGGTGTTGTCTGTAATAATAATACAGATACAAAAACAGGTGCAAACACAAATACAACATACAGACAGACACTGGCGTTTCAAGTACGAATGGGTTTATTAATTTCTTGACTTCGGTCCATGGAGACACGAGGAGAGAGACACGATTCTTAAAAGTCTTTGCTAACTATACTATGCTGACTCCACCCCAACACGCGGCGCATCTTCTGATGTCTAAGATCTCTGTCGGTAGAGATCCGAAAAACCCAACTACATCTTTCAACGGTCAAAATCCAACTCTCAACGGCCGAATACCCAACTCTCGCATCAATGGTCCAATCTCAACTGACTCTTTTTCAAAAACCTCAAATTCTCAGGACCATCTCTTCCGGGCATGATGTCATCCACCCTCCACCCCCATTTCCTGTCTGGGGTTTATTATGACGTGGTGTAGTCGTTATCGCCGTAGGAAATGAACACGGCGATACGAGTTCAAATCCTGGACGAGACTGATTGCATTTCACATAGCACTAATACCCTTGGGAAAGGTATGAATCCAATTATTCTCCCTCCAGCTATGGGTAAATAGTAGGACAGACTAGGTTCTTCAGCCTTGGTTAGGCAACTAGTCTAGGAGAAGGAAAACTCTGAATTGAAACCTGTTAAACTCCGCTTAAAAATTGACCTTGTGTCATATCCTGCCCGAGCGGAGGGGTTGGGTAAATAGTACCATTGTCATATCCTTTCCGCGCAAGCGTAAAACTGCACCCATGGACTATGCCCTGAACTAAGAGACTCGAATCGTCCAAAGCCCAACCAAACTGAATGATAAAATATAATTAACGAAAAATGATAAAAAAACATCATTCCTTAATTATAAAACAATTGTTTAATGTCACATGCAAGACATTTATTAGGGGAAGAAGAGACTTACTCCTCTGCAGAGATGCAGTTGGAGTATTCTACAACCCCAGCCGACTGCACTGTGTTTGCTCAGAGTTAAATCGTTTCAAGTATTGCTATCTAATATCAATGGTTTTATTTGTACGCAGTTAAATGGATTTAAGTATTGTTTTATATCACTTATAGCTTTATTAGGAAATAGCTGATGCCTTCAAGTATGTCAATCTAATACAAATAATTCAATTTAACATCAGTCATTTGTTTGCACACAGTGAAATCGCTAAAGAGTTGTATTTGACTCATAGATAGGAACCAAGCAAGTATAACCACTCTGGGTCAAAGTAAACCTTGGAGAAATAGGACTGTAGCCTCACCATTAAATGGTTTAGTGACATATTCAGGATATTCGTTGGATGGCAGGGTCTTACCCTCAGCAGAAATGCAGTCAGTGTATTCTACAGCACTAACCAATAGGACTGATAGATAGATAGATAGATAGATAGATAGATAGTAAATGAATATATATATATATAAATATATATATATATATGTGTGTGTGTGTGTGTGTGTGTGTGTGTGTGTGTGTGTGTGTGTGTGTGTGTGTTAGACAAAAATGGGAATAAATCTGACGGTATAAAATTATGAAAAAAAACAATACATTTTAAGTGGTTTAGTGACATATCCAGGATATTCGTTGGATGGTGGGGTCCTACCCCTCAGCAGAAATGCAGTCAGTGTATTCTACAGCACTTACCAATAAGACTGATAGATAGATAGATAGATAGATAGATAGATAGATTAGAAAAATGGAAATAAATCTGACGGTATAAAATTATGAAAAAAAAAACAATACATTTTAAGTGTGTATTTATTCATTGTTGAATAATATATCAGTGTTCGACGTTTTCTAATTTTTTAACCGTCTCCAGGGCGGTGTTGTTATGTGATGTTACCTCAAAACGATGTTTCAAAATCATTTCTTTAGATTAGACAACATCACATAATTACACGATGATAGTTTTATTAAAAAGAAATGATTTTGTTGGCATATAATCCCTATATAAAAATATTTTTTTAATAAATTGCTTTTTCATATCCCCCTGCACACACATACAAACACATATCTATCTATCTATCTATCTACTTATATATATATATATATATATATATATATATATATATATATATATATATATATATATATTGAGAGAGACAGAGAGGGAAGGGTTGTGTGTTTGGTTGTGTTTTATGGCATATCAACACTTGGACGTTATTTAATTCCAAATCCTGTAAATGCAAATAGATATTAAATGTATGATTCGTAAACGAGTAGTTTGTTGTTAACATTTTTAAACACACCAGAGCAGATTTGTTTGCACACAGTTAAATGGATTCATATATTTCTATCAAACACTTATAATTTTGCTCTGTATAAATTATTTCTTGGTACACAGTTAAATGGTTTCAAGCATTCTTATCTAACACAAAAAATTCAATTTATCATCAGTCATTTATTGCCACACTGTTAAATGGTCAGTTTATTTGACTCGTAGATTGAACCTTAACTGGTATTACCCCTCCGATTCTCAAAGAACCTGGAAGTAACGGCAATGAAGGGATACTCTATATTCCCCAAAGCTCCAGAACTGCAGCCTTACTATCAGATGGTATAGTATCATATTCAGGAACCTCGTCGCGAGCGGAGAACTTATTCCTCTGTAGAAGTTGACTCGGTGTATTCTACAGAACGTACAGACTGTTGAGGGAGAGAGAGGGGGGGAGAGAGTAAGTGAGAGAGAGAGAGAGAGAGAGGGGAAAAAGAGATGAACAGACAGAGCTATATAGATGGATGAATAGATATCTACAGACTTGGCCTAGTTGGCTAGGGTGGCACAATACACCAACTGTATCCATGCAGAGGGGTAAAACTCTCACAATGAGTGTCCTGGATATGACATGAAACAATCTGATAATGCGGTTCCAATTGTGTTGGAGCTTTTGGGAATGCAGAGTACCCTTTTATTGCTGTCACTTCCAAGTCCTCTCTGACCCAGAGTGGTAGCACCTAATAGGGTCCTATCTATGGGTCAATCTCTTAATAATAATAATATCAGTCTATTTATATCTATCTATCTATCTATCTCAATCAGTTCATATCTACATCTAACTATCTGATTCAATCAATCAGTCAATCTAACTATCTTATACTAAACTAAATTGGTTAAAATAGATCTGCTTTTGACATTAAAACTGTGTACTTATGTTAAACTGAATTGTTTGAAATAGAACTGCTTTGATATTTAAACTGTGTACGTATGCTAAACTGCATTACTTGAAATAGAACTGTTTATATCTATAAAGATGGATTTGACTTTTAATAACCTACAATAATTGATATACCATAAAACCAAACCAACCCCAAACCAAATTGAATATACAGACTGAGATAGATAGATAGATAGATAGATAGATAGATAGATAGATAGATAAGCTACAGGGTATTAAGATATAAATGAAAAGTTAATTACCATGAACCTCCTGAAGCAATCATTTTCAAATACATCAATTTTTCTGTTGTTTCCTACTCCCAGTTTTTACAGCCTATACACCGATGGGACTATTAGTGCATAGTATACAGGAACCCTGATTACATTTGAAAGATCTCTTCGTTTTCATATTTTTCTTCAAGTTTTCCGAAGGCAAAAGGAGTTTGAGTTTTTCTTCTTTTTTTTCATCAGATGAGCTTCCTGAATTAATAATCTAATAAGAAGGAAACGTTTTCTTCTTAAACAAAAAGGTAAATTAGAATAATGCATTTATTTGGTGCTGTACTTATACTGCCTCCTTGGGAGACGTGGGGGGGGCAGCAAACTGAAAGAACAAGAAAATGACGAACCAGATGAATCCCGGATTGATTGAGACCCGGATGAAGAACGGCGTTGCGAACCACTAGATCACTACCGAAGTGAAAAACAACGTAAATATTCGATGGGTTTGATTGGTATAAGCCACCAAATATGAAAGCCTTTCTGAAGAATAGATAGATAGATAGATAGATATGAATAGACTGAGATAGATAGATAGATAGATAAGAATGGACTGAGATAGATAGATAGATAGATAGATAGATAGATATGAATAGACTGAGATAGATAGATAGATAGATAGATAGATATATAGCTAGCTAGCGAGATAGATAGATATGAATAGACTGAGATAGATAGATAGATAGATAGATAGATAGATAGATAGATAGATAGATTGATTGATTCATTGAAAATATACCCTCTACATTCCACCCAGAGGCGAATATGATACAAGTTTAATTATTCAGCGGATTTGCTCAAGTTTGAATTCACAGTTTTCCTTCTACTCGTATGGTTGCCATACTTAGGATAAAGCCCAGTCTTAGAAACTATCTATCCATAGTTCATTCTTTTCCCAATTGTGTTAGAGCTTAGTATAATGGAAACAGCCACGTTCAAAACTTTAAATTGGGTAGCTGAGTCCACTTCTTGTGACTATAACCGTTAATCCACGAGCGCTTCCAAGTGATATTTATTTTTAAAAAGTCAAAATAATTATAAAAGCAAAAACTTGTTTTAATTGTAGTTAAATGGGCGATGAAAAAAAAACCTAAGGAAACTTCGTGTCATAAATTTAAAAAAAATAATAATAAAAATGTTTTACAAGTCACGATTAGATATGAATGAATATCACAAAAATGAAATGTTACTTCTTATTGTCTCGTTGATGAAGCAAACGGCACGAAAAAATACAATGGAAAATAATCTAGAACAATACAGACGACTTTAAATTCCCTGGAGACATTTTGTGTAAAACACAGAGTTTGGCTCTAAAAATGACGAAAATATTCAATAAATAAAAAACTAAGTATCATCGTATACCTCCGTTGACATAGTAAAGGAAAGAATGAACAGACAATTAAAAAAAAAAAAAACAGAAATAAAATGCCTAATTTTTCTCTTTCTCTATTTAACTACCAATAAAACTGGGCCCAGTCTGCTAGGGCTATTGAATACACCGGCTGCATCTCTGCAGAGAGGTGAGACTTCCCCCCATGAGTGTCCTGTATATGACATTAAACAATCTGAGGATGCAGTTTCAGTAATGCTGGAGTTTTGAGGAATGTAGAGTACTCCTTTATTGCCATCACTCCCAGATCCACTCTGGCCCGGTATGATAGCACCTTATAGGGTCCTATCTATGAGTCAAATAGAACTAAACTGTGAACTTATGCTAAACTAAACTGTTTGAAATAGAACTGTTTTTGGAATTAAAACTGTGTACTTAATTTACGCTGAATTGTTTGAAATAGAAATGCTTTTTACATTTAAAACCTGTACTTATGCTAAACTGAATTGTTTGAAATAAAACTGTTTTATATTTAAACAGTGTACTTATGATCAACTAAATGGTTTAAAATAGAACTGTTTATATGAATAAAAATGGATTTTGCATTAAATTGCGAACAATGGTTAATATGCCATAAAAACAAACCAAACCCAAACCAAAAATCATTAAAATTAGTCTTTTTATCTTAATCTTTGCGAGTTTTTAACACTGGCGTTTGCTAGAGGACTTTCATTGGAGTCAGAGTGACAGCGAAGCACCTCAAGTATCTAGAACTCTTCTCAGTATTCTGGCTGGTCTTAGTAATGCTGTTGTCTAGATGATCTCCACTTGTCCTCTTATTTCGAAGTCTTCCAGTCCATTTACCAATAATATCGGAATTGTTCCATGTGCACCAACTGCAACTGGAACCACCGTCACCCTCATATTCCATAGTTTTTTTAGTTTTCTAGCTAGGTCTAGATACTTATCTCTATTTTTCTCTTTTCACCCTGTCATCCGCCATGACGGTAAATATCATTATTATTATTTTGCTCATTTAGGAGTTATTTACACCAGCGTTAGCTGATGGTTTTCCACTGGAGTCTGAGTCTCCGCAAGTCTCCTCAAGTCTCCAGGACTCTTCTCAGTATTCTGGCCAATCTCAATAATGCTGTAGTTTGGATGGTCTCCGTTTGTCCTTTTATTTCCTAGTCCTCCAGTCTTTTTACCAATCCATTGGTGATTGTTCTGAGCACGATGTAAGTCTTCAAAAAGTTAAGTTTGAAAATAATCCAATTGCATTGTAAATTGAACTACAATGACCAGAAAATCCAGCGAAAACCTACGCACGAAAGCACTGGACATTTCTTTCAACCTTGTTAGGTCTCATCAACAGAGCATACCGTTATCTCTACCACTGGAGATCCAACTAGCAACCACAGCTTGCAGTGACCGAAACTCTACAACTGAGCCACCAGTTCATATCGCGCACAAGTGACGCCAAATTAACTAGCCAGGGTAATTGCGCAGCCAATTAACCTAAATATGTCTTACAAGTTACATCCGTACTCTTTACAGAGGACACGGTCACCTCCAGGGCCAAGTCTTCCCAAGAGGATTAGAAATACGTATCTACGTAATTATTATGACCTCAAGGGCAAGCACAGTGTTCTAAATTTTTTTGAAGAAGAGGAATTATATTGAGAATTGATTTACCATGACCCGAAAATCCGGCGAACACCTACGCATGAAATACGGAAACACTGGACAGTTGTTTCGACCTTATTAGGTTTCATCAGCAGAGCGTAGCGTGATCTTCATCACTGGAGATCGAAACAGCAATTGCAGTCCTTGAATTTCATCTATGATTCTTTTATAAATCTTAATTCAGAAATAATCATACATGATGTCTATTTGTCAACAGGTCTTATACTACTACACTGATAGTATCTCCCATAAAGAATTAAGGCATCTACTCCAAAATAGGGGAATTATGGCTATAATACTAAACTGCACCCAATGGTGAGGCTCCTGTTCTGGAGATCAGGGGAGTATAGAGTTACCACTTCATTGTCATTACTCCCAGGTCTACTGAGACCTGGCTTGGTAGTACATGTTAGATCTTTCTTGAAAATTATTAGAATTGGAGGGAAATACATGATACGATATAAGCAACTCAGGCGCCCGGGGGAATATGTAGTCTCTTTTTGTTGCCATTACTCCCACTTCCCAACAATGAGTCAAAATAATCTGTTTTGTGACTTGTATATATAGGAGAACAAATAAATGACTATATCTATATTAAGGACTTCCTTACCTCTTCTGTCGGGGGGCTTAGACTACGCTAACAGCATCTGCTGTAGATGTGTAAGAGACAGGTTAGGCAACTAGTCTAGGAGAAGGAAAACTCTGAATTCAAACCTGTTAAACTCTGCTTAAAAATTGACCTTGTGTCATATCTTGCCTGAGTGGAGGGGTTGGTAAATATAGACGTGCAAGAGACCCCCCCAAAAAGGAGTGTCCTGTTATGACATTAAATGAGTGAGGCTCCAGTTTCTGAGAGCTCGGGAGTGTGGAGTACCCTTTTATTGCCATTACTCCCAGGTCCACTCTGACTTGAAGGTCCCATCTATGGTGAAATATATATCTTTTCAAATTATTCATATTCGATAGGACTGTGTACAAAAACACTCATAAGAAACAACATCAAAAATGTAAAAAAGAATGTACAATGATCGTAATTCCTTCTTCTTTCGGCATAAAAATTATGTTTATTGAATTACTATTAAGATGAGAGTATTTTTTTCTTTTAATTTAGTTCTCAGCTTGTTAAAAGCGAAACAAATGAAATTACATTTCTGTGATGTTACTTCCTTTTCAAACATTATTTTATCAAATGTGACATTTGAGGAATCCCCTCATACTCCCCCTGGTAAAATTAAAGGAATTAGCACACTAAGTGGATGTTTAATTTGTTTGTCTGTTTTTTGTTTTGTTTTGTTTTACTTAGCAGTAAACAAAATAATAAAAAAATGATGTTAGAGTCTTTTTCTTCTTCTACTCCCTGGTTAGTTGTCGATGTTTTATCTTCTTCACAACCCAATGACATTGCTCTCTCTTCGTTGTGAAATCATCACAAAGACGTTTTCCGATTTATTTAAGAACTTATTGCATATTATCAACTGATACAATAGCCGGGAATTAACCATTGGAAAACTGATGGAAATAAAATCTGGAAGTTTCAACGGCTTCAGGCTTAATAATTCAAAGTTAATATCTAATTTCTGACTTTAATCATTTTAAGAATTTTAATCACCTGATTTACAATCGTTTCGTGAGGACCAAGCTTTCAACTAATCTTAACGGTCACTTCATGTCGATCAAACTCAGGGGACCTCAGCTAGATAAAACAGTTTCAGATCAGAGTACAACTGTTTTTTTTTTAATAATACCCTTCATGCTAAATAAAAGATTTAGACGATCTATTATTCAATAAGACGTAAAATAATCATATTTTATCGCTGAATATTTTGGTTTCCAAAAATATTCCTGAATAAAACTAGATTAGATTATTTATCTGACCGGCTCATTGGCCTAATTGGTAGAGTGTTCGCTAATGGTTCGGGAGATCTGGGTTCAATCCCAGGTCGTATCATACCAAAGACTTTAAAAATGGTACTTAATACCTCATGGCTCAACACTCAGCAATATAAGGTACTTATCAAGTGTAAAGTTGAGCAATCCAGGGAAAGGAGTTGTGCCCTCCCTTGGTGTAGTAGCTATTGAAAAGGGAGCCTTCGGGTCGCCCTCGACTACGGTCGCCAACTTTTACTTACTTACTTAGATTATTTATATTAATCCTATAATTGTTTTCAAACAAAGAAGAGGAAATATTTTAGAATCTTGTAATTTGCATTATTAAGTAAATACTAACAAAACCCTTAATATGTAAATGTATCTATAATTAAAAGTTCTAGCGGATTTCAACCAGCGGTTAGGCGTGTATTGTTGAAAAAATACGTGACTGCAAAAAAAGAACAGTCAACTGAGACTCATTCAAAAAGGCAATTCAATGTGTAGTGTGGTCGAGAGCGTTGGTTGTTCCTTGTAAGATGCGTCTAAAATTTGGCTCCAACTTTAAAGAAATAGAGTAGTTAAAAAAGAAAAATAAACTATGTAAGACATTAAAACATCAGGATAAAAACTAAAAGTAATATTTGCCCAGTCAGCTGGGGCTGTAGAATACACTGACTGCACCTCTGCAGAGGGGTAAGACCCCTCCTAATGAGTGTCCTAGATATGACACTAAACAATCTGATAGTGAGGTTCCAGCAGTGCTGGAGCTTTGGGAAATGCGGAGTACCCCTTCATTGCCATCGCTCCCAGGTCCACTCTGGCCCGGAGTAGTAGCACCTGATAGGGCCCTATCTATGGGTTAAATAGAACTAACAGCATACTTATGCTAAAATGAATTGAGTAAACTAAATAGCTTGAAATAGAAACGTTTTTGACAATTAAACCGTACTTACACTTAAACTGCTTGCTTATGCTTAACTGAATTATTTCAAATAGAACTGTTTTTCGACATTAAAACTGTATTAACACTTAACTGAATTATTACATATAACTGCTTGAATAGTTGGAAATGGAAATGTTTTTGACAATTAAACTGTGTACTTATGCTAAACTGAACTGTTTTCAATAGAACAGATTATTTACATAAAAATGGATTCGGCGTTAGATTACCTACAATGGTTGATATGCCATAAAAACAGACAAACCAAACCAAACCAAACCTAAAAGTAATATGCCATGAAAATAGAAAATATGTAACAAAATAAATACAAAAAAAAACCCAAATTGGTTAAAAGAGGATTCAATGCTAGAGAGAAAACGGCAAGAAATTGGTTGAATGAAATGGGATTTACAAACAGAAAAGCCAAAGGAAAACCAATACAAACACATAGATACAAAACAAGACTAAAGTAGATTAACGAGAAACAATCATAGCGTGTTGATAATTGAATAAAAGGGACGAATAAAGAATTTAAATTGTCCAAGGTAATGGCGCGGAAAATGTTGTCTCGTGTCGTTCGAATAAAATACAGAGAGATGGTCAGAAGAAAAACAAATTTCCCAAGTCATTCATGAGATGGGGTTGCATATCAGTTAATGAACAAGCAATGCTGTCAATCATTATCTCAACAACAATCCACATAAATTTCTTGAATCTTGGATAATATTTTCATTTCCTCGACAGAAATTTGGTTTGGTGAGGAAATCATTTTTCAGGACGATAATACATTTTGTCACAGAGCAGAAGAGATTAAGATTTTTCTTCGACAAAGGTATATAAAATCAATGATATGGCCTGCAAACAGTCCGGCTCTAAATCTAAATGAAAATATATGGTAGATATTTAATAAGAATGAAAAGGCTCTATCCACGAAAAATCTTTTAAGTGCAATTCAGAAAACTTGAAAGTTCCTCATGAGTTGAGCACCGTTAAAGTTTCTTCTCTGCCCTTGAACACCTTGTGTCACCAAGATTCCTTTCTGTTTTATTTCTTAATCTGTGATTTCGGCTTTGAGTTCCATCGCCAGAGGGTGTCAAATTCTCTGTTGTCAACGAGTGCTAACTTCCTTTCTTTGCTCATCTGATATAAAAGAATATTTCAAAAATTTTTATATCATTTTGAATCGAATAACTAGATCAATTCTCCTTCAAATGTTTTAAAACTTTAACATCAGGCGTAAAAAAAAAACTTAAATTCAACGTTTAATGTTTAAACGCCTTTTATATACCAGTGAATGGGGTTTCTATTTGGTTGTTGGTTGTTTGGGTTTTATGGCATATCAAACTTTGTAGGTTTTTTTAATGTCAAATCCATTTTTAAAGAAATAATCAGTTCTATTTCAAACAATTCTGTTTAGTATGAGTACGCAATTTAATTGTCAAAAACATTTCTATTTCAAACTATTCAGTTTAATCAAACAGTTCTAATTTAAATAATTCAGTTTAGTATAAGTATAGATTTTCTTTAGACACAGTTAAATATCAAAACAGTTCTATATTAAAGAATTCAGTTTAGAG